>JXCR01043593.1:118498-217608 GCA_002079205.1 Phalaenopsis hybrid cultivar
TTTTTTTATTAAGATGGTGGTGAGACCTGCAATGCTTTATGGAGCAGAATGTTGGCCTGTAAAAGAGATGTATAAAATTAAGATGAGCATTTGCTGAGATGAGAATGCTTAGGTGGGAAGAATGGTTTTACACTTAGAGAAAAAAAAAATTGAAATGAATTTATCGGTGATTGGAGTAGCTCCAGGTTCTGACAAGATTAGAGGGAGTCGTTTTAGATGATTTTGCGCATTAAATATCAACTTTATGATGACCTTGTTCAGATAGTGGATGCTTTAGAATTAACTTACGCTATGAAAGGTAGAGGTAGACCTAAAAAGAATTGGGTGTGTTGGATAAAAATGATCTAAATTTATTGGAATTAAATGAAAATATGACACACAATAGGACACGACGGAGAAAAATGATTTATGCAACATACATCACTTAGTTGGATAAAATTTGGTTGTTGTTTTAAAAATTGCCAATATGTTATAATAGCCATTGAAAGCTTAAATTTTTTGTCATTTGGCACTAGAGGTCCTAGAAAAGATCAGAGTTTCTTTAGATTCAAATAGTTATAGATGACAAAATAAACAAAAAGAAAAAAATTTAGAAATTACCATAAATCTAAGGAAAAAGACCAGCTAGATATTTTATTTTTTTTTATCTTTGGAATATCCTAGAAAGATATATTTGATTTAGAGAGATATGCATTGGGCATCTCACATTAAGTTGACTTCAAGTCCACTTTGATCTATATCATTCTTAATTAGGCTTACTTAAACTTAATTTTCATAGTAATCTAGCCAATTTGTCCATATTTGATGCATGACAACCTAACTATTTTAGTTGGTTAAGTTTCTCCACTTACATGGTGTTACACTAACCTTAGTTAAAATTAAGTCTCATTAAGCAAGGCTGCAATGAAGTTTATATTCAAGCTAGTTAAACGGCACAAGATACTAAGGTAATTAAAAATTATTAGCCATTATTACATACACTAGTCTTAATCCTGCTTAAGACTTCCTGCTTAACCAAGTCTTAGTTAGCTAAATGCATGCATAGATAGTAGTATTGATGTGTACTAGAAGATTTGCAGCGGTAGAAAAAAGATTGTTTATCGTCTTAACTTTGCATGAATAACCAACACACACTCAGATAATTAAGAGAAGTGAGAAAGAAGAGACACTTCGACCTTTTAAGTGAAAAACTCTTGAAGCTGGAAAAAATCATGAGGCTTAGCGTGATTAAAATAATCCACTATGAATGGTGAGTACACATCTGCACTCTTCTCTTGAATTAAAGATGATGAAATTACAAAGTTGTATATTTGTAATTTGGTTGTAGTTCTTAGCGACAACAAACTTTAAGAACCATAGTCGATTGTCATTGAGGTAATAGTCCGTCATGAGTATTGTTGACGATGACTGTAGTGACAAATTGTCATAGAACTTGTAGTTAACAACAATAACAGTAGTTTTGTTATGTGGGTCATAGATGGTTACTTCAGAGGCATCAGTTAGTCATAAAGGTCACAGTAAGGTGTTACGAGAGCTATGAACCATGTAGGCCGTATAGACCATAGTGGTGAGCTGTGATGACGTCTGTGAGTCATAAGGGCAAGAGTCAAGAGCTACATAAGTTGTGAACTATGTGGGCTGTTGTTGGTCATGTAAGTTGTAATGTTAAGCAGTAATGACGTCCATAGGCCATGAGGGCCAGAGTTGGGAGCAACTCGAGCTGTGGACCACATGGATTGTAGTTTTTTACGTAGGTTGTAGTAGTGAGTTGTAATGACATCCGTAGGCCACGAAGATCGAAATTGGGAGCTTCACAAGCATATGTGAGGTACGTTGTTACACCATCTTTTGGGGCGCATTGTTGCGTCAATTTTGGGTCAACCCAGTGTTCGGAATGATGCACGGCTTCACAGGTAGTTTTGTGACTCTGCGACATCAATTGTTGCTTCGTAAAGTGTTTCGTTGCAAGGAGTGAGTGGTGGCAGATAGTGACCAACAACAACCTATGAGGGATGATTGACAGTAGTCGGTGGTGGTTGGTGGCTGCAGGAATAGGAGACAACTTCAATTCCTTCTCTAAGTTTTAAACTTTCTTCAGGCATTAAGCTTAAGGCTTGCTCTCAAGAGGGTGGTATGGTTCTATTTATAGAGTCTCAATTGTAATTAATGAAGGAATATAAACAACTTTGATCAGATAGCTTAGAGAGCTTCCATCTATTAGAATGTGTTTGATAGACATTTCATTGCCTTAATGATGTCGGATTTGAGTGATCATTAGCTCATTGGATTCTGAAAGTGGTTTAATGGCTTGTTTAGGGCTTGATTTGGTCCAAATTGGAGTCATAAAAGTCGTAGTAGAGAGTTGTGGGAGCTGTGGACCACTTAGGTCATATAGGCCCAAATGGTGAGCCACGATTACATCCATGGACCGCAACGAGCTGTGAACTACGTATGTCAAAGCTAGTCACGTACGTCGTAGTGGTGAGTAATAATGACGTTCATAGATCACAAGTGCTGAAGTTGAGAGATGCATGAGGTGTGGACCTCATAGGCCATAATGGTGAGTTCCAATAACGTCTATAGGCCATTGGGGTCGGAGCCTGGAGCCGCACGAGCGCATGAATTAAATAATATTACAAATATTTCAATATGTTTATATTCTTTTCTTAATCAAAAAAACAATTCCACTTTTTAATATAAAATTTTTCATTAAATATAGTTTCAATATAGGGAAAATTTCATGTGAAACTTAAATTAAATACAAAAAAAAATTATTTAAAAAACCTAATAAATAAATATAAGCAAACTATTTAATAAATAAAATTTGCACCTCCAAACTAACTATAATTTTATTTCATTTTTTTACTCTTTTGGTTTTGCTCAAATATAAGAAAAATAAAAAAATGGTGATACAAATATACATTAGTAGTATACAAAAATAATTTTTTTCCCCTAAAAATAATATACGGACATTTAAATACATACCACTCAATTCTTATGTATATAAACATATAACATATAAAGTTCACTTTTTTACACTTACACCACCCAAAATTTTCCTATCACATTTTAAAATTTGAGATTTTATCATTTTAATTTTCAAAAGGCTTGATACATCCTTTTAAGTATAGTTAAGGTGAAATGTATGTAAAATTTAAAGTATAGGTGTTTGATATGTAAATACATAGGAATTGAGTGGTATGCATATAAATTTCCATGTAATAACGCATTCCAACCATTCAAGTGAAATTTAGTCCCACATTGGATTGTTTTCAAAATGATTTGCTATTTAAATTAAAAAAAATTGTCAAAAATAGATTTTCCCAAATAGTTTAAGGGAATATTAAAATATATTTAAACAAAAATTTTAGATTTAGAATCTACATCACCAAGTTTGACATTTATATAAAATTAATTAGTGTCATAAGAGGGTTAATAAGCTTAGGTTCTTAGGTTCTTATACTTTTCTAATGATGAGACTCTCAATATTCAAAAGGGCATTGTCAAGGAAGCCATCTCATACTTCTTGACTCGGCTTAAATGCTCTTCCTCCTCTTCCAATTCCTCCCTTCAAATCTAAGTGGGCACACTCCTCACTCAGCATGAAAGTGAATTATTACTTGATGATTTTATCGATGGAAACATTAAGAAAACTTTTTTTCTTATAGACAGGGACAACGTCCAGTCCCTGGTGGGTTTAATTCTAAATTCTTTATGGATACTTGAAAAACTATTTGTCATGATCGCAGTAAAGCTTAAATGCTCTTCCTCCTCTTCCATTTTCCCTCTTCAAATCCGAGTGGTCTGACTCCTCACTCAACTTGAAAGTGAATTATTATTTGGTGATTTTATTGATGAAAACATTAAGAAAATCTTTTTTCTTATAGACAGGAGCAACGCCCAGTCCCTGGTGGGTTTGATTCCAAATTCTTTATGGATACTTGAAAAACTATTGATCAGGACCGCATTAAAGCCATTAAGTATCTCTTCTTCACATCAAAGATGCCCAATATCATGAAGCACTTTATCATCACTCTCATTCCAAAAAAGGTTAAACGCACAAACAAATTCTAATTGCAATCAATTTTCCTCTGCAATAACATATATAAAGTCATTGTTAAGCTTATCATTGATTGGCTTAAATGTATTCTTTCAAGCAATATATATGTTCTCAAACAATTTTTCTAGAGATATTAAAGATGATATCATTTTGAAAAAGGATCTTTGGTAAGGTTTCAACTCTNAGCTTAAATGTAGTCTTTTAAGCAATATATATGTTTTCAAACAATTTTTCTAGAGATATTAAAGATGATATCATTTTGAAAAAGGATCTTTGGTAAGGTTTCAACTCTTCTAAGCATCCTAAATGCATTTGTTCAAAAATTTATATTAAGAAAGTTTTTGACTTGATCAACCAAAGTTTATGGGTTTTCCTCCAAAATTTTTTAGATGGGTGGATGGCTCTTTTGATAGATTCAATCATCTAATCTATGTTGATGACCTACTTATCTTTGGTAGGGCAAATATTAATGAGGCTAAATGCTTAGCTCATCCATTGCAATATTTCTATTGTATTTCCAGCCTTAATACTACTAATTCTAAATCCACTATTTGGCTTTAAGATGAACATGATCAATTTTGGAGATTCTATTAAAATTTCATTGTTGCACCAAAAGACATCTTAATGTTTAAGAGTTCAGTTTCATTTTACTCGAGGCGTTTCATAAATTATGTGTGTAGTGCATCATATAGATATAAGAGTGCTGTCTAACTATTGGGAAAGTTAATGGAATCGCTTAGACTTGTCGATTTAAACTGCCAAACAAATTTATCGAATTTGACCAGCTGAATTATTTGACGTTGGTCGAGTTAAAACTTAATGTTCTGAGTTACTGAATGAGTTTAATTTAATATTTATCAAAACAATAATAGCAATATCAAACCGATTTTATTAAAATGTATAAATTCTTTTAATCACTAATGGAATTATATACTAAAACAATATTCAAAATTTAAATGGATAGATGTAAAAGCCGAGAGTCTAAGTTTACGTACGAGACAACAACAACAATCAAAGTATGACAGAAACACCATAAATGATATGACATTCCCTGCAAAATTAACAAGTCAAGAGTTAATGGAGAAAGATTTTAAACTTATAAAATAAATAATGGATAATCATTATACATGGCTAAATTTTAGCTAAGTCGCCGGGTGGATAAATATTTGGATACATATGACGTATGCAGAGCTGCGTACGTCGATAGGTTACAGAGAGGGTATTGAGGGTTATATCAGAGTTATACCGCTTGAAATCTCCATGTAACTAGTAAGTTTCGCGCTTCAGTTTTCATATATTCTTAAGTTACAGATAGGTTACATGGATGATACATGGGGTATAACACGAATGTAACCCTCAATACACTCTCTGTAACATACCTGAGGTACGCAGCACTGCGTATGTCTAAAGCACACAAATATTTCTCCCCCTGGGTTGGGTTTGAATATGTTTTTGTACGGTGAAGTCAAGTGATCCGGTCATGGGATTGAGTGAGAGCTCGTATCATCTTTGAAGAAAATTTAAGAGAAATCTAACTAATATTCTTTTCAAAATAAAAATTTGTATGATATGTGTTGGATATGATACAAATCTTATGCCTATAAACGAGGATATAAAGTGCAAAAATTACTTAAGACTTTGAAATTGAAATTCTGTCAAATTACAATTCAGACGATTATTGCTATTATTGTTTTGATAAATATTAAATAAAAATAATTTTTAGAATAAAAAATTACATAAATTTAATAATAGTCTCACTTTAATTATAAAATTATTTTTTTATTGCCATTTAATTACATACCACACAATTCTATGTATTTACATATATTTGGCCCAAACATTAATTTTAACATTTATATCACGCAGACTTTTCATATCACATCAAAATTAGGGCTGTCAAAACGGCTCGTTGTTCGTGAACAGCTCGTGTTCGGCTCGTTAATTTCATTTGATAAGTTAACGAGCCGAACATGAACTAAGATGTGTTCGTTCGTGTTCGGCTCGTTTTGGCTCGAAATACAANATTTAGTCTCAAATCTAAAATCATACTTTATGTTTTATTTTTTTTCTTTTGAGTTTTGATACCTTGAAGTCATTCTAATCGACAATTAATAATTTAGGAACTCTTTGATTTTGTTTTTAAATTTTTATTTTTTTATTAAAATGGTGGTGAGACCTGCAATGCTTTATGGAGCAGAATGTTGGCATGTAAAAGAGAGGTATAAAATTAAGAGGAGCGTTGGCTGAGATGAGAATGCTCAAGTGGGATGAGTGATTTTACACTTAGAGACAAAATGTGAAATGAATTTATCGGTGAAAGGGTTGGAGTAGCTCCAGGTTCTGACAAGAGTAGAGAGATCCATCTTAGATGATTTTGTTGCATTAAATATCAACTTTCTGATGACCTTGTTTAGATAGTGGATGCTTTAGAATTAACTTATGCTACGAAAGGTAGAGGTAGACCTAAAAAGATTTGGGTGTGTTGTATAAAAATGATCTAAATTTATTAGAATTAAATGAAAATATGACACACAATAGGACACGATGGAGAAAAATGATTTATGCAGCAGACCTCACTTAGTTGGATAAAATTTTGTTATTGTTGTTTTAAAAATTGCCAATATGTTATAATAGCCATTGAAAGCTTAAATTTTTTTGTCATTTGGCACTAGAGGTCCTAGAAAAGATCAAATTTTCTTTAGATTCAAATAATTATAGATGACAAGATAAACAAAAAGATAAAATTTTAGAAATATATATATAGAGAAAGATACATTTGATTTAGAGAGACATGCATTGGGCATCTCACATTAAGTTGACTTCAAGTCCAAGGCTTACTTAAACTTAATTTCATAGTAATCTAGCCAATTTGTCCATATTTGATGCGTGACAACCTAACTATTTTAGTTGGTTAAGTTTCTCCACTTACATGGTGTTATACTAACCTTAGTTAAAATTAAGTCTCATTAAGCAAGGCTGCAATAAAGTTTATATTCAAGCTAGTTAAACGGTAGGAGATACTAAGGTAATTAAAAATTATTAACCGTTATTACATACATTAGTCTTAATCCTGCTTAACCAAGTCTTAGTTAGCTAAATGCATGTATAGATAATAGTATTGATGTGTACTAGAAGATTTGCAGTGGTAGAAAAAGGATTGTTTGTCGTCTTAACTTTGCATGAATAACCAACACACACTCAGATAATTAAGGGAAGTGAGAAGGAAGAGACACTTCGACCTTTTACATGAAAAACTCTTGAAGGGGAAAAAAATCATGAGGCTTAACCTGATTGAAATAATCCACTATGAATGGTGAGTACACAGCTCCACTATTCTCTTGAATTAAAGATGATGAAATTACAAAGTTGTATATATGTAATTTTGTTGTAGTTCTTAGCGACAACAAGCTTTAAGAACCATAGTCGATTGTCATTGAGGTAATAGTTCGTCGTGAGTATTGTTGACGATAACTGTAGTGACAAATTGTCATAAAAGTAGTAGTTAACAACAATGACATTAGTTTTGTTATGTGGGTCGTAGATGGTTACTTCAGAGACATTAGTTGGTCATAAAGGTCGCAGTAAGGTGCTACGAGAGCTATGAACCATGTAGGCCATATAGACCATAGTGGTGAGCTGTGATGACGTTTGTGAGTCATAAGGGAAAGAGTCAAGAGCTATGTAAGCTGTGGACTATGTGGGTTGTTGTTGGTCATGTAAGTTCTTCCTCCTCATACTTCTTGACTCCGCTTAAATGCTCTTCCTCCTCTTCCAATTTCTCCCTTCAAATCTAAGTGGGCACACTCCTCACTCAACATGAAAGTGAATTATTACTTGATGATTTTATTGATGAAAACATTAAGAAAACCTTTTTTCTTATAGACAGGAACAACGACCAGTCCCAGGTGGGTTTAATTCTAAATTCTTTATGGATACTTGAAAAACTATTTGTCATGATCGCAGTAAAGCTTAAATGCTCTTCCTCCTCTTCCATTTTCCCTCTTCAAATCCGAGTGGTCTGACTCCTCACTCAACTTGAAAGTGAATTATTATTTGGTGATTTTATTGATGAAAACATTAAGAAAACCTTTTTTCTTATAGACAGGAGCAACGCCAAGTCCCTGGTGGGTTTAATTCCAAATTCTTTATGGATACTTGAAAAACTATTGATCAGGACCGCATTAAAGCCATTAAGTATCTCTTCTTCACATCAAAGATGCCCAATATCATGAAGCACTTTATCATCACTCTCATTCCAAAAAAGTTAAACGCACAAACAATTTCTAATTGCAATCAATTTTCCTCTGCAATAACATATATAAAGTCATTGTTAAGCTTATCATTGATTAGCTTAAATGTAGTCTTTTAAGCAATATATATGTTTTCAAACAATTTTTCTAGAGATATTAAAGATGATATCATTTTGAAAAAGGATCTTTGGTAAGGTTTCAACTCTTCTNATGAATATAAATCTTTCAAATAATTAAGTTTTGAGTGCCAAAGTTCGTAAAAATTATTCCAACAGTATTTGATCTCCACCGTCAATCAAAGTGTTCTTTTTTAAATTAAATAGGACCCACCAAAATACATATTCGCTGTGATCGGTGGTAGAGATCATACACCGCATGCTCGAAACTTATTTTGTTGCATAAGGGGTTAAAATAAAAGAACATCTTTAGAAAGACATTTTAAACTACATTGACAACATGAACAATTTGTTGTATTTCCTTATTGTGAAATTTACGTACATACCACACAATTCTTTTGTATTTATGAATGTAAACTTTATACTTTCNATGAATATAAATCTTTTAAAGAATTAAGTTTTGAGTGCCAAAGTTCGTAAAAATTATTCCAACAATGTCCGATCTCCACCGTCAATCACAGTATTTTTTTTTTAAAAAAAATTTATATAAGACCCACCAAAATACATCTTCGCGGTGATCGACGATGGAAATCGGACCCCGCATGCTCGAAACTTATTTTGTTGCATAAGGGGTTAAAATAAAAAACCATCTTTAGAAAGACATTTTAAACTAGATTGACAACATAAACAATTTGTTGTGTTTCCTTATTGTGAAATTTACGTACATACCACACAATTCTTTTGTATTTATGAATGTAAACTTTATACTTTCATATTTATATTTATAGCACTTTACCGTCATTAATCCATGCACAAAAAAATTTATTTCATTTTTTAAAAAGTTAATGATAATGATAATTTAGATATGATGTCAAAAACTTTAGTACTCGATATATATATATATATATATATATATATATATATATNGGTGTTATGAATATAAGTTTTTCAAATAATTAAGTTTTGAGTGCCAAAGTTCTTAAAAATTATTCCAACGGTGTCTGATCTCTACCGTTGATTATAGTATTTTATTTTTTTTAAATTTAAATGGGGCCCACCAAAATACGTCTTCGTTGTGATCGACGGTGGAGAACGGACACCGCATGCTCGAAACTTATTTTGTTGCATAAGAAGTTAAAATAAAAAAAAACATCTTTAGAAAGACATTTTAAACTACATTGACAACATAAACAATTTGTTGTATTTCTTTATTGTGAAATTTACGTACATACCACACAATTCTTTTGTATTTATATGTAAACTTTATACTTTCATATTTATATTTATAGCACTTTACCGTCATTAATCCATGCATAAAAAAATTATTTCATTTTTAAAAAGTTAATGATAATGATATTTTAGATATGATGTCAAAAACTTTAGTACTCGAAATATAAATATGAAAGTCTTATTTTAATTAAGATATGTAAACATATAAGAGCTATGTTGTATGTATTTAAATGCCACAACTTTATTTTCTTGAAAGTATCATAAGAGAATAATTATCTTTTATATTTTTAAATAAAATTATAAACTAATAGATTATGTAATAATTAGAAATTCAGTCAAGAGCTCCTCGTCAATTTATTTTCTATTTATAAATTAGTCTATGAAAATAATTTATTTACCCATTCCTGTGCCAGCTTGGGGTAAATTTTTATGTGCAGACTCCTGACATAGCTCTACGTGCGGCGGAGGTTATTCTTGAGTTAATTTCAGATTATTTCTGGGTTATTTTCAATAATCCCGAATTAACCCGCGGTATTTATTTTAATAACCCGCGGTACTTATTGAGAAAATTTGATTGGTGTTGACAAGTCGTGTAGATCTTCATCCCGAATGTCTCTGAAACGTTCTAACAAGCAATCCTTAAATTTTCCCCATGAGAGAATTGGGTAACTTGCCTCCCTCTACTGAAACCGCTATAGTTTTTCCCTCCAAACATAACATTGCTGTCATAAGCTTCTCCTCCTCATTTAGTCTATTTATCGTGAAGTATCGCTCCACCCGATAAACCCACCTAAGCGCGTCTTCCCTATCAAAGATCGATATCTTCAACTTCATAACTNGAAGTATCATAACAGAAAAATTATCTTTTATATTTTTAAATAGAATTATAAACTAATAGATTATGTAAGAATTAGAAATTCAGTCAAGAGCTCCTCGTCAATTTATTTTTTATTTATAAATTAGTCTATGAAAATAATTTATTTACCCATTCCTGTGCCAGCCTTGGGGTGAATTTTTATGTGCAGACTCCTGACGTAGCTCTACGTGCGGCGGAGGTTATTCTTGAGTTAATTTCAGGTTATTTCTGGGTTATTTTCAATAATCCCGAAATAACGCGCGGTATTTATTTTAATAACCCACGGTACTTATTGAGAAAATTTGATTGGTGTTGACAAGTCGTGTAGATCTTCATCCCGAATGTCTCTGAAACGTTCTAACAAGCAATCCTTAAATTTTCCCCATGAGAGAATTGGGTAACTTGCCTCCCTCTACTGAAACCGCTAGAGTTTTTCCCTCCAAACATAACATTGCTGTCATAAGCTTCTCCTCTCCATTTAGTCTATTTATCGTGAAATATCGCTCCACCCGATAAACCCACCTAAGCGCGTCTTCCCTATCAAAGATCGATATCTTCAACTTCATAACTCTAGCATCCCCACCCCAACTTTCTCTCCCTCTGGAGTTCCCCTCATGTATCTAGGGTAAAATTCTCTCTTTTTACCCTTTCTTTCGATCATAGTCATACCCCATCATGNCCTCTCCCTCTGGAGCTCCCCTCATGTATCTAGGGTAAAATTCTCTCTTTTTACCCTTTCTTCAGATCATAGTCATACCCCATCATGGCTTCTCTACTTCCTTCTATATGCTCTTTCATTCCCCTTGCATAACCCCTTCTTCATGTTTCAGCCCAACCCATTCTATTGAAAATCTTTAATCCAACACCGATCAGAGCCCTAGGAGGGGGTACTTGATGGTACATGCTTTTCTCTTCATGTCCCTCTCTTTTGATCTCTTTCCCTTTCAATTTCACCAAGAATCCTCTAATCAACCCTTGGTTAAGGTTTGTAAATTGATCCGCCGGCGGGTCTTTGATTGAAATCAATAAGCCTCCTCATCAACTCTTCCAACTTTCAAATCGGTTTTCAATAGAGAAAAGTCTTTCGTCTATGGTTGAGAACCTTTCCTTTATCCCGGATTTAGATTGTCATACTTCTTCCAATCTTTGTTCCAAAGTATTCACTTTCCTTGCTACCATCCTGCACATTGAAATCCCTTCGTTGTTGTCTTTCTAGGTATCCCGACTCGCNACCTCCTCATCAACTCTTCCAACTTTCAAATCGGTTTTCAATAGAGAAAAGCCTTTCGTCTATGGTTGAGAACCTTTCCTTTATCCCAGATTTAGGTTGTCATACTTCTTCCAATCTTTCTTCCAAAGTATTCACTTTCCTTGCTACCATCCTGCACATTGAAATCCCTTCGTTGTTGTCTTAGTATCCCGACTCGCGACTATATTGGTAGGTCGTAAACGGAGATCTCGTCCCTGGCTTCCATGATCACTAGAATCGCAAAACTAACGTCCATGATCTCGCCGTCGGCTTCCTAGTTAGTTTGCATCGGTTGTATTACGAAGTTTGGTGGCCGCGATCCAGTCTATATTTGCGACCTTGTCGCTATCTCGTCTTTGCTTCCCAGCTAGCTCCAATCACGAATTTATCACGATAATAGGTAACGCAAAAGAGCTGACGTTTTCCATTACTTTTCATAATCTGTATCACGACTATTTCAACGAGAGAAGGATGCATGATATTAAGTGGTTTCCAACAGAAGGAGACGTGATCCGGCTTCGCACAAAAATCACGATCCCATCCTTCCTAAGGAAATTGTAGTGAAGAAGGGAAGGATCGATGCTTTGATACTAAATTTGATACAAACTAAGATGATGTTTAGACAACAATTATGATAAACAAAATAATTTTCTTCAATAATACAAAACAACACAACTCAAATATATAAAAACAAACTACAATTCAAGAGTAAGGTGATCTCTTCAAGCACCTATAACTCGGGAGGAAGGCGATCTCTCCCAAAAAACCCGAAACCTAAGATTCAAAAACCACAATCTCATGCATCCCTAACCCTAAGCATAAAAAACCCTATTTATACTCCACCATAATAACTAATAAAAANCTGTGTGGATTCCTGACGTAGCTCTACGTGCGGCAGAGATTATTCTTGAGTTATTTTCAGTTTATTTCTGGGTTATTTTCAATAATCCCGAGATAATCCACGATCTTTATTTTTGGGTTATTTCTGGATTATCTCGGGATTATTGAAAATAACACAGAAATAATTTAAAAATAACTCATGAATAATCTCCGCCACACGTAGAGCTACGCCAGCTGTCAGGACAGAAAATGCGCTCCAACCTTGGACATGATCAGCACCGAGCCCTCTATGATGTTAGGCATATAGAAGTGCCACCTGGCCAGATCTTCATCGTCAGATCAAAATCAACTAGAATATATATTATCAAAATCATCAAAGTAATTGTCATATATGCGTGCTAAACTAACTAATGAATTTCATTAAAATGATATATAGATATATATATATATATATATATATATATATATATATATATATATATATATATATATANCTGAGGCTTCTATTTATTAATATAGAAGAATGATTTTACTAAGTAGTTATTTAAATGCTTGAAAAAAGTTGATGATGATGATGCACTTGTATATGGAATGTGCTTAAGAGTGAAACCAGGGGTTGAGTCTGGGCTTAACATAGATGAGGCCAAAGGGAACAAGGCCTGGTTTGGTGCTACTCCCTCAAATGCAAATGTGGCCAATGTGACTCTTCTCTCTTGAGTGCAAGATGCGCTATGAATGATTTTATCGATCGATAATAGAGTGCAGTCTTATATCTTAGAACAACTTAAATATTTATTCATAGGAGCTGTCCCACTACAACTAACGTGGGTCTGAGAATCCACTCTTTATTCACTATCAAGGAGGGAACATTTACAGTATTTAGCTTGACACTAGTGCAAATATCCCTTGATAGTCTACTTCACATGACTAAATGAAACCTTTGGCTACTAATCTAACATTCAATGTCTCAATACTCTCATTTGATTTGTATTTGACATTGAACACCCATTTGCACCCAGCGAATCTTTTATTTGGAGGATGCTTTGTAAAGTTTTATTTATCATTTAGACCAAGTGCTTGAATCTCCTCTTCAACCATTTTTTTTTCATTATGAACTTTAAAGTACTTCATGAATAAACGTGAATATCTGCATACTATCAAGATTAGTTACAAAAACTTTATAAGGTAATGGTAATTTCCCATAAACAATAGACCCCTGGATAGAATAGTTTGTGCAACTTTTTATATATTCTCCACTAGATTTCAACTCCCTTGAAACTTCAGAGATGTGTAAATTCATAGTTACTTGTGAACAATCTTGTGGTTGCATATTATTTTTTTCATGCCCAATGGGAATTCTTTCTCCTAGTGTACACATAAAGTTCCTTGTTAATCTCGAGTTGGATATCCTCAAGTGATGGAACTTAGGAGATAATAGTTAGGGGGAAGTAAAATAAGTTCTAATGATTCTAGATCAGTGTGGGTATCCATAGTGGTATCCTGAATATGATATTCACCAAGATTCTCCCCATGCATATCATATTTAGGGTAGTATGATTGTTTTTCAAAGAAAATAACATCCATGAAGTTATACTATTTTTTTTGTAATTGGAGTAACACTTATATCCATTTTTACTAGAAAGTATAACCAAGGAAGATACATTAGATGGATTTTGAGTTTAGCTTTGTACGGTTTAGCTGGTGAATGTGAGCAAAAGAGAACAAAATATTTTTAGAGGAAGATTGGATGAGAAAGCTCTACTATAAGACTATATTTCCATCAAAACATTAAGAGAGGCTATGAATCCTAGGACCCTGCTTGACATTCTATTAACGAGGTAGGTGACTGTGAGCACTACATCTCCCTAGAAAAAAATGGGACATTGTAAAAAAACGTTATAGATCTAAATACTTGGAGAAGATATATATTATTCCTTCCAACTATCTCATTTTGTTGTGGAGTCTCGACACTAAAACTCATATGAACAATATCATTCTTTACAAAGTAGGATCCAAGGATTGAGTTGAAGTATTCTTTTGCATTGTCAATTTAAAAAAAAAAAATTATTTTGCATTGCAACAAAGTGTAAATGATATCATAGGAATGAAAACTTTGAGTAATTTCAAATTTCTCCTTCATGAGAAATATCCAATTGGTTCTAACTATGATTATCAATGAAGGAGACAAATCATCTCACACAATTAATGGTTTTCAATTTTTTGTTCCCCAAATATCACTATGGAGATGAGAAATGATGTGAGGATTTGTATTAAGATGGAGGACATACATGCCGAGTATGTTTAGCAAATTGACAAGTTTCATACTGATAAAATTTTATTTTTCTTAATAATGAATTGATGATATAATTTACAACAAAATAAAAATTAGAATGACCTAAATGACAATGTCATAATAAAACTAGACTTTCAATAAACTCGTCATCACAATGTCATAATAAAACTTGACTTTCAACAAACTCGGACACTATAATTAAGAACATGGGAAAAGAATGTTGGAGAAGACACATGCGTGTTGAGAGAATAACTTTCCTTGAGCTGATATAGACATTGCTGCAATTCAACTCGTCTCCAATGCCTAAAATTCACAAAATTTAGAATAAAATTTAGTAACAAAGTTCAAGTCATTAGTTAGCTTGCTAATGGAAAGTTGGTTGTATTATAGTTGGGTAAAATATAATACAGAAGAAAGCTGAACATTTTCACTTCTCCTTCCCCAATAATCTTGGAGTGAGAACCATCGACAAGGCTAACAAATTTGAGGTTAGTGATCACTTGGTAGTTGGTGAGAGCATGAATGTCTCCAATCATGTGATCAAAAGAACATAAATCTATTATCCACTGTCAAAATCTTTCATTGTTAGCAAGATTGGAGGATATCATACCTTGGTGTATCAAGCTGGTAGTCGGGCTAGTAAGAAGTTTCTTCAACACATTCAATTGTTCTTTGGTGAAAGGACTATGGTTGGCCAACCCTATAGAAGAGGTATTGTAGTTTTTTCTCCATTGTCTAGGTTTCTAATATACAAGTTTTTCATGTAGTTTCTAGCATTTATCCTGTGTGACCAAGTTTCTTGCAATGTTTATACAATAGATGTATTTTATTTGGCTTTGGATCATGGGAAGAGTTGTGTTTACAAAGAGGAGCTTCCAGAGCTAGATGAACCACACTTTCTGCCATCATGAGCTTCTTCTTGCTTTCTTCTCTTCTAACTTCAGCAAAGGCTTCTCAGGTGGTAGGGAGAGGCTTGATCCCCATTATTCTTCATCTAACCTCATCTAAGTTCTTATTAGACCAAATAAGAACTTGATTGTCTTCTTCTTCGTCACTATTATTTCATGCATCATAACATCTTGAGGGCACTTCCATACATACGTAGTATACATGTCTAACTATAACTAATACTTTCACAATGTGTTAAATATCAAATAACAGTTGATTCTTCTTGACGGAGCTCATACAATTTATCTCAATCTCAAACAATTTTGCAGTATTTCAATACTAGGTAAGTATCACAAGTTGCTTCCTAAATCTCCCGTGTTATCTTGTAAAGCAAGAAATTTTCTTCAACTTATGTGGTCATAGAATTGATCCATCAAGACATATTACCATATGATCTTGAATCTTATATGAGCCTTAGTTAGAATCAGTGAGCTCAGGAATCTGGTGAGATGTTTATATTTTTTTTCCACAAATGTACATAAACATGAATTGAGACTATTGAAATAAGTTTAGTCATTGATTTATGATTTGTGATCAAAGTCAAGAGTTCTGAGATGTTTGGACAAAATTGTTGTTTTCTGATTCAGAACTAACCTTCGAAGTAATGCTAGACATCTTCATTCAGTACTTTGTAATAAGCCTTATGCACATTTAAGGCAAAATTTGGGAGTTGGCTGCTTCTTGTGGCATGGAAGAGTCCAACACTATGATAAGGAGCAGAGGAGGGCCTACAACCTAGCTGGAAGGATTCTGCCGACTCCAAGAAAGGTTATGGCTGTTGAACAACTGTTGGAGAGGCTCTGATGGTTATAGGAGCAAGCAAAACATGGCATGTAACCTAGCTGAAGGGATTCCAATGGCCGCAGGGATGAATCTGTTCAAATTGAGCCTATGACTCGTGCATACAAGAGAGACGAGCTAAGCAAAGATATCTTTATATGTTGTCATTCCACAATCTGTCATTTGCAAATTAATCAAATGGAAGAGGAAAGTGACCGAGAGATTGAGAGTGGCAGACATATCACTTATTGCGAGGAGTCTGCACGGGCCACTTGCAGAAGAGCCAAACTGCTTGAGTATGATAGTTGCGAGAGACGAGAGAACCACAACCCATAAAGCCCTACTGCTGTGAGATAAGAGCACAACTTGAGCATAAAAAAGAGACTGCCAAAGGCTTCTACTGTGAGGAACAAAAGGACAAATATTGCTATCTCTAGAGGGATAGAATTCGAGCCCCGATACATAAAAAAGGTGGAGAAACAATATCCTCTTATTCCATCATATTCAAATTACAACAATTTCTCACATTACATAGGGAATGCTTAGGGCAAATAAAATAAAGACTGTTACAACTTTTCACAATAAAAGAAATACATACAATATGATAAAAAAACAGATTAAAAAAGATTACAATTGAAATAGGAAACTCCCTCAAATAGTTTTCACAAATTGATCTTGTGGGACTCATATGTCCGGCGGCATGTGTCACCTAACAGGGACAGTTTCACAAGTTACCAAAGTAGCATTTGATAATTTATGAATAAAAAACTATTCCCAATATTTTTCTGAACGAGTATGATGTATTTAAACAGATGCTTACACAGGAAATGGTAGGACATAATACAAAGGGATTAAAATTCTCAAAAAGAATTTATCACATAAAAGTGAAGTTCATTAGTAAAAGTAAAATGAATCAAACTCCGAAACAATTCTAACAAGGAATGTAAATTCAAGAAACTAATTTTTCTACATGAGAGTAACATTCGGCAAAACTCCTGCGGTTGATTCATTTGCCAAATAAATTTGTAGTAGAATGCTCACTATTCACCAAAATTGACTATCAAAATGCAAGGAACCTTTTAAAATGGCACAGGAACACATCTAGTCTGTGCCCATAACACGAACTAAATAGCCTCAGAGAGCCAAATTTAAAGTTGAAGATGTGCATACAAATGCCCATAATTTATATCACATGAATCCATGCACAATGCTAAATTTCTTTGGTGGCATACAAAAAAGTATCATAAATCATAAATTAAATAAAACTAAAAAAGAAGGATAAAATATAGTAAGGTAAAACCACAGTTTCAAAAATCAGAACAAACTATTCAACCATGAACCAATCCTTCGATTGGTTCTTTCCAATCTCAAAATCACTTCTACAAAAAAACCAGAATTGAACTGGTCTAAACAGGTGTTAAACCGATGAACTATTTTGGTTTTTAGTGAACCAACTTGTTATTGATCAATTTCAGCTTTTAAAATTTTCAAATGACTAGAAATAAAAGAAGTAAATTAATAATGGATGAAAAAATATGTTGTATTAAAATTTTGATTTAAAATATTATTCAAAATATCCAATATAGTAGTGAAGTGTTCAAAATTAAATTATTATATAGTGAATTGATACAAGTGTTATTATTATATCAAGATTACATAATTTAAATCATATTAACATAATTTAAAAAGTTATTACATCATTTAATTCAACCCCCGGTTGAACCATACTTCAACTATCGAACCTTGAAGTTCTCTAATATGAACCACGATGATTTTTTCACAAAAATTAAGGCGAGCAAAATATTTTTATTCACTTACACAAATAAGACAACTCAAATATATAGAGATAAGCACCTACAATTCGAAAGGTAGGCGATCTCTACCAAACCCTATACCTAAGACTCAATGCCCAATCTCATGTATCCCTAACCCTAAGCATAACATACCCTATAATACCCTAAAATAATAACTAATAAAAAGTAAGGATTTGTTTGGAACAGTTTTCTGCCAGCTTTGCTTTTTAGGCCGTCATCACAATTTTATTTGGAGAACTGTTTTCTTATTGTTTTTTAGAAATTTTTATAATAGAAAGCTGTTTTTTTTAACTTGAACTAGTAAAAGTATAGTTACTGCTAGAAAGCTGAAGTTTGACTGGTTGAAAATAAAATAAAATTATAATAGCCACAGCATCTTTCAAAAAATTGCTTCCTTTGCAGCAACTTTACAACTACTTCAAATAGCTGCAGCTGCCCCAAACAGATCCCAAATTACCTATATACCTATATGTGTCGTAATAATATTTCGCTCCCAAAAGGACACATTGTCCCTAAGGTGGGAAAAAAAGAAACAATTGATGGATCAAGTCTGATGGCTCTCCCTCATCAGCTAACTTGAGTTTGGCTCTCGTCGTCAGCGCTTCGCTGAAATGAGTGACGAGTCATTGACACTGCCTGAGGACTAAATCTAATCCATAGCACGAAGCATATTTCTTTACAATGAAAAGTGGTTGAAACCATGTAATGTCAACATTGGTATACTTGCCATGCCCTTTTTTAACTTCTTAAAAGTTTGGGTCGCCGTTTTCTCCAATTAAAAAGTTATCTTTCTTCAATTCCTCCACCAATAGCCCCATAATTGAATTACAACCCTTTACGGACTTCCGTTTGTATCCTGTAAGTCACAAAAATCTTCTCAACCACTTTGAGGTCTTAGGCAGTAGCCACTCAAATATAGCTGTCACATTCGATGGATCCACCGACACTAAGATTTTGGACAAACTATGGTTACCGCGAAGCACCAACTTAATCACGTCCAACCTAATCTCCACAGAAAAGGATTTCCAATCCACCCTCGTCTCTTTGATCATCAGTGGCCACTTTATCCCAAGAATCACATCAACACTTTCAAAGTTCAAGTGAAAGAAGCCCCCCACCATGTATATGACCTGTAGTGTCAACACCAATCAAATTCTCAGACTTATATCCACCTTCCCTATCCTTAACATAACCCCAAAACTTCTCGTATCTATCAAGTTCAACCCCAACTGGCCTACAACCCAATTGGAGATAAAGTTGTGAGTGACCCCACTATCCATCAACACCACTACAAGTTATTTTCTGATCTATCCCCTCACCTTCATGATGCGATTTGGAGTAAACCCCACCACTGAGTTGAGGGGAACCTCCGCTAAATCAAGGTGTATGTGCTCCACACCCTCCACCGCTTCTTCCTCCAACTGTTCACTTTCAGCCGCTTCCCCTCACAAACTATAAGGATCTGGAGTATGCAATCCTTGCATCAGTAGATTGGTGCATACTTCTTATCACATCGGAAACACAACCCCTTTGTTCTTTTGCATTACATCTCTAACTCCATGAGGCACTTGATGTTGACCACGCCTCCCTTTGAATTGACACCATCTGGGTCCATGGTGTCATAGTTGTCGAGGGACTCCTCTGAAATCCTCCCATGGTGCTGCTTCTGGTGGTATTCTCCATCTGATTCTTGTCCTCTACTATCTGGGCTAGCTCCATCGTCTCCCCCAATTCACATGTTCTCAACAGTTGGAGGGCTGCACGTAACCTTTCATGAAATTCCCTTACAATACAATTTTAGAAATCCCTCTCAGTTGTCCCGACAACAACTCAAATCTCTTCCTATACTCCGTGATAATACTCTCTTGAGTCAAAGACAAATAATTGCTCGTGTAGATCTTCATCCCGAATGTCTTTGAAACTTTCTAACAAGCAATCCTTAAATTTTCTCGTGAGAGAATTAGGTAACTTGCCTCCCTCTACTGAAACCGCTAGAGTTTTTCCCTCCAAACATAATATTGTTGTCATAAGCTTCTCCTCCCCATTTAGTCTATTTATCGTGAAATACCACTCCACCCGATAAACACACCTAAGCGCGTCTTCCCTATCAAAGATCGATATCTTAACTTCATAACTCTAGCATCCCCACCCCAACTTCCTCTCCCTCTGGAGTTTCCCCTCATGTATCTAGGGTAAAATTCTCTCTTTTTACCCTTTCTTTCGATCATAGTCATACCCCATCCTGACTTCTCTACTTCCTTCTATGTGCTCTTTCATTCCCCTTGCATAACCCCTTCTCCATGTTTCAGCCCAACACATTTTATTGAAAATCTTTAATCAAACACCGATCAGAGCCCTAGGAGGGGGTACTTGATGGTGGATGCTTTTCTCCTCATGTCCCTCTCTTCTGATCTCTTTCCCTTTCAATTTCACCAAGAATCCTCTAATCAATCCTTGGTTAAGGTTTGTAAATTGATCCGCCGGCAGGTCTTGGATTGCATATCAATAAGCCTAACTCTTCTCAGCTTTCAAAACGGTTTTCAATAGAGAAAAGCCTTTCGTTTATGGTTGAGAACCTTTCCTTTAT
Organism: Phalaenopsis hybrid cultivar; assembly: GCA_002079205.1. Classification (NCBI taxonomy): domain Eukaryota; kingdom Viridiplantae; phylum Streptophyta; class Magnoliopsida; order Asparagales; family Orchidaceae; genus Phalaenopsis; species Phalaenopsis hybrid cultivar. Next base: position 139,522 of record JXCR01043593.1, read on the forward strand.
CTCGGATTTAGGTTGTCATACTTCTTCCAATCTCTCTTCCAAAGCATTCACTTTCCTTGCTACCATCCTGCACATTGAAATCCCTTCGTTGTTGTCTTTCTAGGTATCCCGACTCGCGACTATATTGGTAGGGTGTAAGCGGAGATCTCGACCCTGACTTCCACGATCACTAGAATCGCAAAACTAACATCCATGATCTCGTCGTCGGCTTCCTAGCTAGTTTGCATCTGTTTGTATCACAAAGTTTGGTGGCTGCGATCCAGTCTATATTTGCAACCTTGTCGCGATCTCGTCTTTGCTTCCCAGATAGCTCCAATCATGAATTTATCACGATAATAGGTCACGAAAAAGACCTGACTTTTTCCATTACTTGTCGTAATCTGTATCACAACTATTTCAACGAGCGAAGGATGCACGATATTAAGTGGTTTCCAACATAAGGAAACGTGATCCGGCTTCGCACAAAAATCACGATCCCATCCTTCCCAAGGAAATTGCAGTGAAGAAGGGAAGGATAGATGCTTTGATACTAAATTTGATGCAAACTAAGACGATGTTTAGACAGCAATTATGATAAACAAAATATTTTTCTTCAGTAATACAAAACAACACAACTCAAATATATAAAAACAAACTACAATTCAAGAGGAAGGTGATCTCTTCAAGCACCTATAACTCGGGAAGTAGGCGATCTCTCCCAAAAAACCCGAAACCTAAGATTCAAACACCACAATCTTATGCATCCCTAACCCTAAGCATAATAAACCCTATTTATACTCCACCATAATAACTAATAAAAATTAAATTGCCTTTAGGCAGTAACGTAAGAGTCTCCCTTCCAGTTCAATGTCTAGTTTTATTTCCAATTTTCATACCCTTGGCAAAAACAACAGTCCCACACAACTTCACAATACCTATGGAGGTCACCAATCACATGCTGCTATTTGTGACAAAACTCCAAATATTATTGGTTTACGAATGAACAACAATGAAAACCATATTCTATATTGCATAAATTTTGCTATTAACTATCAACCTAACATCAAACCCAAAGCAAAAATTGCCTTATTCGTGACAACGCTGAAACTATAATAACTTATCACCACAAAATCTAAAAAAAATTTAAAGAAAAAGAATAAAAAATCGTTAACCAAGAGTGAGGTTGAACCTTTCAAAGAACAATAATGAGAAAACTCAGGTAAAGACTTCTGAGAGAGCTGATGAAAAAGGAGAACTCATTATCACTCCATGACCTATAATCTTTAGGCGACATTCAAAAATGCTACAGCTGCTGCGTTGCCATTGACCTCAAGAGACCTTTCCAGAGCGATCTGCACAAAAAAATTTAATTTTCACCAGTATTTAATAACTGCCAATTATCTTTAATAATGGAAAGTCAGCTCACATTAATCCTATAAAGAACAATAAAAGTACTGAACCTAGCTTGAAAAAATAAATCGCAAAACCAACGTTTCTAAAACATTCATTTTTTAATGAAATGATCCCAGAATTTCAATATTATTATTATTATTATTATTATTATTATTATTATTATTTTGCTAACAATATAATAGTTCGACAATTTATTTAATCAAGAACAACTAGGATGGAAAGAAATAAGGCATTGCCGTATATGGGCTTCATTTCATGTTACTCGGGTATTTTAGCCAAAGCTGTTTTCTAAGCATTTATGTGTGGGCTTATGATAACCCGGTCTCGGGTATTTTAGCCAAAGCTGTTTTCTAAGCATGTATGTGTGCTGTTTTCTAAGCATGTATGTGTGGGCTTATGAGAACCCGGTCTTGGGTATTTTAGCCAAAGCTGTTTTCTAAGCACGTATGTGTGGGCTTATGATAACCCGGGTATGAATCAACTCAGGTAGTGAGCATGGGTTTCTAACAATTCGAGCATAGATATCTGCTTTTGTGACAACCAAGTGCTTTTGTGAATATCCAAAGATTAAAATTTAGCTCCAATAATTTTATTTAACAGTTTAAAAATATCAAGCAAAAACAAAAAAGAAAAAAAACAAAAAGAGCGCACATTACAAGTCTCAAAACAAGAATTTGTGAACAAAAAGGGCTCTATATGCTAAATCAGCATAAAAATGATTCATTCCAATCGAGACGCTAAAATCAAAATGATGCATTCACCCTGCNAACTTAAAATTTAGCTCAAATAATTTTATTTAACAGTTTAAAAATATCAAGCAAAAAAAAAAAACAAAAAGAGCGCACATTACAAGTCTCAAAACAAGAATTTGTGAACAAAAAGGACTCTTATTTATAATATGCTAAATCAGCATAAAAATGATTCATTCCAATCGAGACGCTAAAACCAAAATGATGCATTCACCCTGCATTGTTTGCCTGCAAAACACAAAAATAGAACACACATATTGCATCATTTCTCCTGCAGCATTGTAATGCTGCACTATCGTTCCATTCTCAAGCTATCCAATGTGCTTTAATACAATTCAAAATCTTTAGTTTGAACATGAATTTTACTGAATATTCTCTAGTAACAAAATTAATTTTAGCCTAAGCATGAATTTTACTGAATATTAGCTTGGAAAAAATTTAATTTGACATGTTACTATAATGTTATAAGTTCATAAGCTACTGAAAATATTTTCATGATTTTCAAAGGTATAGTAAACAGCATATTTTTTAACCTTCTTTGGAAAGGTGTAAAATAATTATTTTTACAACTCTTTGACCAGGTGTGTTCAAATGGGTAATGTTCTATATAGACAAGATTTTATAAATTTCTAAAATTTACCTATTTTTGTTTTTTACAATGAAAATTTTGATTTCAAAGCTATAAAAGTTACATTATAATGAAAAGTAAGATATACTCATAGCACTGTCTGTAATATCAAGGAACTATAAGTTAGCGATGTATGATGCCTTAGAATCAAAATTTCATTAATGCAATCTAGGATGAGCTGCACAATGTAACACAAAACACACAATCCATAGGTTATCAAGTCCAACTTGAGCAAAAATTAATCACTTTTGATGCAAAAACAATAAACACGTTCCGCTTCAAAAAAAGCATGTTAAGTTGGTGGTAAGCCTCCGCTGGGTTTCATTTTCAATGTCCGTAAGCTTCCGTTGAAGTTGGCTGATCTCTCATTCTATCATTTCCCTTGTAGGCTCAGACATGTATCTCCTTGGTCGCATAGCTAGGGTTTGGAGTGGGAGGTGAAAGAGAGCATAAAAAATGATTTGAAGTAGCTGAATTTAAAAATCAACAAAAGGAAATTAGGGATATGTCAAAGTTTTGGCTATGATTTAAGAATACGAAGAAAACTTTGGTTGAGGGGTAAGGCAGACGCTAGGCAACCCTGGGATATGACTACGGTTAGGCTAGCTATGATACGAAAAGATATCAGAGTTAACCCAAACCACAAAAAAAAAAACTAATATTATTACCGAAAACAAATAGGCGGTTACAATCAACACACTAGAAAGAGAAAATACAACAATACCACACTCTGAAATCTGAAATAGCAACAAATACGATACAAATAATAGAACTAGGGTGGGGTTTTAGGCTGGTGGTGGTGATCGGAGGGGGTTTGGCAGTGGGGAAACAATGACACAACAATGGTCGATGGCTGTACTGGGCGGCAGCACACAGGAAAGAGCGGAAACAGCAAAGAGGACAGCAAGACAAACGGAGCCACTTCGCTGTTTAGGTGGCAGCAGCAAGGTAGGCAGGCGGACTAGCTGTTTTGGGGCTGGCATCAGCAGGGTAGAGGGGTTTTAGGGCAACTGTGAGGGTTGAAAGCTGGTAGGAGTGGCTGGGACGGCAGGGTAACTGTAATAACAAGCGGTAGGGACAACTGAGGGTGCTGGAACGGGTAAGAAGGACAGCAGCCCATCACAGTCAGTTAGGCGGCAGCAAACCGAAACACGGATGACAGCGACTGGAAGATAGGAACACTGAAGGAAACAACAGCAGGTAACTGTTCGGGAGTGGCTGCAACAATGGAGGGCGGCCAGAAGCGATGCGGAGAGTATACGGAAGGGAATTGGGAGAATAATGACCACCCTGGGAGAGAAAAACAGCCGGAGCACCACCAAATCCCTTGAATATAACCCTCGAAGGGAGAAGAAAGGACATCAACGGCTGTCCTAAACAAAATACACAAAAAACTAACTTCAAACTCTAATACAACACATATATAAGAAATGACTAAAAAGGAATGACGGATAATATGAAAGAAAGCATAAGGAAAACGGGACTGTTTCAGCCCATCTCTCGCGATTGCAAAATCTAGCAGTATTGCAGCAGCTACGCTACCGTATCCGTGGTGAGCTCCCGTGTCAACCCTCTTTTACACCATACGGAAACTGCAAAAGGCAAGTGAAGTTCAAGAAGATAATAATCATCAAAGGAAAGGGCTACATCTGTAATCGACTATAGTCCTATGAGAATTGAAAGCCACAGAGGACAACTCACAAAGAAGAAATATGGGTAATAGTTGGAGCAGGAAGGGTTCCCACATCAGTTAGGTTCTAATGGACAGTTAAACTAAAGATGACTTCACAGAATCTTTGGCTTCAATAAGGCAGTAATAATAACAAATTATTTTCCTGAACTGTAAATTAATGTTCTACTAAAAAGTAAGGTTTGCCAAATAATTAGTTACTACTTTGAACTATTTCAAACATTATTTAATCTTATAAAGAGCCCCATTATAAAAGTCTTCGAAGTGCTCGAACATAAAAATTCTTCATGAAATATCCAAGTCTTTCCTGCAAAAAACTTCTCATATTCTCTTTGAACCTTTTAGTGTTCCGATTTGCATATTCTTACACTTCCTAATAGGTTGGTTTTCTTGACAATGATTCCACTACTTCAAACTGAGCAAATNCGTAAACGGAGATCTCGTCCCTGGCTTCCACGATCACTAGAATCGCAAAACTAACGTCCATGATCTCGTCATCGGCTTCCTAGCTAGTTTGCATCGGTTTGTATCACAAAGTTTGGTGGCCGCGATCCAGTCTATATTTGCGACCTTGTCGCTATCTCGTCTTTGCTTCCCAGCTAGCTCCAATCACGAATTTATCACGATAATAGGTCACGCAAAAGAGCTGACGCTTTCCCTTACTTTTCGCAATCTGTATCACGACTATTTCAACGAGCGAAGGATGCACGATATTAAGTGGTTTCCAACAGAAGGAGACGTGATCCGACTTCGCACAAAAATCACGATCCCATCCTTCCTAAGGAAATTGTAGTGAAGAAGGGAAGGATCGATGCTTTGATACTAAATTTGATACAAACTAAGATGATGTTTAGACAACAATTATGATAAACAAAATAATTTTCTTCAATAATACAAAACAACACAATTCAAATATATAAAAACAAACTACAATTCAAGAGTAAGATGATCTCTTCAAGCACTTATTAACTCGGGAGGTAGGCGATCTCTCCCAAAAAACCCGAAACCTAAGATTCAAAAATCACAATCTCATGCATCCCTAACCCTAAGCATAAAAAACCCTATTTATACTCCACCATAATAACTGATAAAAAATTAAATTGCCTTTAGGCAGTGGCGTAAGAGTCTCCCTTCCAGTTCAATGTCTAGTTTTATTTCCAATTTTCATACCCCCACACAACTTCACAATACCTATGGAGGTCACCAATCACATGCTGCTATTTGTGACAACTTTCCAAATATTATTGGTTTACGAATGAAACAATGAAAACCATATTCTATATTGAATAAATTTTGCTATTAACTATCAACCTAACATCAAACCCGAATCAAAAATTGCCTTATTCGTGACAACGCTGAAACTATAATAACTTATCACCACAAAATCTAAAAAAAATTTAAAGAAAAAGAATAAAAAATCGTTAACCAAGAGTGAGGTTGAACCTTTCAAAGAACAATAATGAGAAAACTCAGGTAAAGACTTCTGAGAGAGCTGATGAAAAAGGAGAACTCATTATCACTCCATGACCTATAATCTTTAGGCGACATTCAAAAATGCTACAGCTGCTGCATTGCCATTGACCTCAAGAGACCTTTCCAGAGCAATCTGCACAAAAAAATTAAATTTTCACCAGTATTTAATAATTGCCAATTATCTTTAATAATGGAAAGTCAGCTCACATTAATCCTATAAAGAACAATAAAAGTACTGAACCTAGCTTGAAAAAATAAATCGCAAAACCAACGTTTCTAAAACATTCATTTTTTAATAAAATCATCGCAGAATTTCAATAATAATATTATTATTATTATTATTATTATTATTTCGCTAACAATATAATAGTTCGACAATTTATTTAATCAAGAACAACTAGGATGGAAAGAAATAAGGCATTGCCGTATATGGGCTTCATTTTATGTTACTCGGGTATTTTAGCCAAAGCTGTTTTCTAAGCATGTATGCGTGGGCTTATGATAACCCGGTTGGGGTATTTTAGCCAAAACTGTTTTCTAAGCATGTATGCGTGGACTTATGATAACCCGGGTATAAATCAACTCAAGTAGTGAGCATGGGTTTCTAACAATTCGAGCATAGATATCTGCTTTTGTGACAACCAAGTGCTTTTGTGAATNTGGGTATTTTAGCCAAAGCTGTTTTCTAAGCATGTATGCGTGGGCTTATGATAACCCGGTCTGGGGTATTTTAGCCAAAGCTGTTTTCTAAGCATGTATGCGTGGACTTATGATAACCCGGGTATGAATCAACTCAGGTAGTGAGCATGGGTTTCTAAAAATTCGAGCATAGATATCTGTTTTTGTGACAACCAAGTGCTTTTGTGAATATCCAAAGATTAAAATTTAGCTCCAATAATTTTATTTAACAGTTTAAAAATATCAAGCAAAAAAAAAAAAAAAAAAGAGCGCACATTACAAGTCTCAAAACAAGAATTTGTGAACAAAAAGGACTCTTATTTATAATATGCTAAATCAGCATAAAAATGATTCATTCCAATCGAGACGCTAAAATCAAAATGATGCATTCACCCTGCATTGTTTGCCTGCAAAACACAAAAATAGAACACACATATTGCATCATTTCTCCTGCAGCATTGTAATGCTGCACTATCGTTCCATTCTCAAGCTATCCAATGTGCTTTAATACAATTCAAAATCTTTAGTTTGAACATGAATTTTACTGAATATTCTCTAGTAACAAAATTAATTTTAGCCTAAGCATGAATTTTACTGAATATTAGCTTGGAAAAAAATTAATTTGACATGTTACTATAATGTTATAAGTTCATAAGCTACTGAAAATATTTTCATGATTTTCAAAGGTATAGTAAACAGCATATTTTTTAACCTTCTTTGGAAAGGTGTAAAATAATTATTTTTACAACTCTTTGACCAGGTGTGTTCAAATGGGTAATGTACTATATAGACAAGATTTTATAAATTTCTAAAATTTACCTATTTTTGTTTTTTACAACGAAAATTTTGATTTCAAAGCTATAAAAGTTACATTATAATGAAAAGTAAGATATACTCATAGCACTGTCTGTAATATCAAGGAACTATAAGTTAGCGATGTATGATGCCTTAGAATCAAAATTTCATTAATGCAATCTAGGATGAGCTGCACAATGTAACACAAAACACACAATCCATAGGTTATCAAGTCCAACTTGAGCAAAAATTAATCACTTTTGATGCAAAAACAATAAACACGTTCCGCTTCAAAAAAAGCATGTTAAGTTGGTGGTAAGCCTCCGTTGGGTTTCATTTTTAATGTCCGCAAGCTTCCGTTAAAGTTGGTTGATCTCTCATTGTATCATTTCCCTTGTAGGCTTGGCCATGTATCTCCATGGTCGCATAGCTAGGGTTTGGAGTGGGAGGTGAAAGAGGGCATAAAAAATGATTTAAAGTAGCTGAATTTGNCTTCATTAATGCAATCTAGGATGAGCTGCACAATGTAACACAAACACACAATCCATAGGTTATCAACTCCAACTTGAGCAAAAATTAATCACTTTTGATGCAAAAACAATAAACACGTTCCGCTTCAAAAAAAGCATGTTAAGTTGGTGGTAAGCCTCCGCTGGGTTTCATTTTTAATGTCCGCAAGCTTCCGTTGAAGTTGGCTGATCTCTCATTGTATCATTTCCCTTGTAGGCTTGGGAATGTATCTCCTTGGTCGCATAGCTAGGGTTTGGAGTGGGAGGTGAAAGAGGGCATAAAAAATGATTTAAAGTAGCTGAATTTAAAAATCAAAAAGAGAAAATTAGGGATATGTCAAAGTTTTGGCTATGATTTAAGAATACGAAGAAAATTTTGGTTGAGGGGTAAGGCAGACGCTAGGCAACCCTGGGATATGGCTAGGGTTAAGCTAGCTATGATACAAAAAGATATCAGAGTTAACCCAAACCACAATAAAAAAAACTAATATTATTACCGAAAACAAATAAGCGGTTACAATTAACACACTAGAAAGAGAAAATACAACAATACCATACTTTGAAATTTGAAATAGCAACAAACATGATACAAATAATAGAGCTAGGGTGGGGTTTTAGGCTGGTGGTGGTGATCAGAGGGGTTTGGCAGTGGGGAAACAATGACACAACAATGNTTAATATTATTACCGAAAACAAATAAACGGTTACAATCAACACACTAGAAAGAGAAAATACAACAATACCATACTCTGAAATCTGAAATAGCAACAAACACGATACAAATAACAGAACTAGGGTGGGGTTTTAGGCTGGTGGTGGTGATCAGAGGGGTTTGGCAGTGGGGAAACAATGACACAACAATGATCAATAGCTGTACTGGGCGGCAGCACACATGAAAGAGCGGAAACAGCAAAGAGGACAGCAAGACAAACGGAGCCACTTTGCTGTTTAGGTGGCAGCAGCAAGGTAAGCAGGCGGACAAAAAATGAACGGCAGTTCAAACAACAACAGTTTGCTGTTTTGGGGCTGGCATCAGCAGGGTAGAGGGGTTTTGGNTAATGATCGATAGCTGTGCTGGGCGGCAGCACACATGAAAGAGCGGAAACAGCAAATAGGACAGCAAGACAAACGGAGCCACTTTGCTGTTTAGGTGGCAGCAGCAAGGTAGGCAGGCGGACAGAAATGAACGGCAGTTCAAACAACAACAGTTTGCTGTTTTGGGGCTGGCATCAGCAGGGTAGAGGGGTTTTGGAGCAACTGTGAGGGTTGAAAGCTGGTAGGAGTGGCTGGGACAGCAGGTGAACTGCAATAACAAGTGGTAGGGAAGGCTGAGGGTGCTGGAACGGGTAAGAAGGACAGCAACCCATCACAGTCAGTTATGGCGGCAGTAAACCGAAACACGGATGACAGCGACTGGAAGATGGGAACACTGAAGGAAACAACAGCAGGTAACTGNGGCAACTGTGAGGGTTGAAAGCTGGTAGGAGTGGCTGGGACAGCAGGGTAACTGCAATAACAAGTGGTAGGGACGGCTGAGGGTGCTGGAACGAGTAAGAAGGACAGCAACCCATCACAGTCAGTTATGGTGGCAGTAAACCGAAACACGGATGACAGCGACTGGAAGATGGGAACACTGAAGGAAACAACAGCAGGTAACTGTTCGGGGGTGGCTGCAACAATGGAGGGCGGCCAAAAGCGATGCGGGGAGCATGCGGAAGGGAATCGGGAGAATAATGACCACCATGGAAGAGAAAAACAGCCGGAGCACCACCAAATCCCTTCAATATAGCCCTCGAAGGGAGGAGAAAGGACATCAACGGCTGTCCTAAACAAAATACACAAAAAAACTAACTTCAAACTATACGACACATATATAGGAAATGACTAAAAAGGAATGACGGATAATATGAAAGAAAGCATAAGGAAAGTGGGACTGTTTCAGCCCATCTCTCGCGGTTGCAAAACACAAGATTATTTAGTTGGGTTGACAACATGTCGGATATTCTCTTTGAACCTTTTAGTGTTCCGGTTTGCATATTCTTACACTTCCTAATAGGTTGGTTTTCTTGACAATGATTCCACTACTTCAAACTGAGCAAATNTATGCGGAAGGAAATCGGGAGAATAATGACCACCCTGGAAGATAAAAACAGCCGGAGCACCACCAAATCCCTTGAATAGAGCCCTCGAAGGGAGTAGAAAGGACATCAATGGCTGTCCTAAACAAAATACACAAAAAAACTAACTTTAAACTCTAATACGACACATATATAGGAAATGACTAAAAAGGAATGACGGATAATATGAAAGAAAGCATAAGGAAAACGGGACTGTTTCAGCCCATCTCTCGCGATTGCAAAATCTAGCAGTATTGCAGCAGCTACACTACCGTATCCGTGGTGAGCTCCCGTATCAACCCTCTTTTACAGCATACAGAAACTGCAAAAGGCAAGTGAAGTTCAAGAAGATAATAATCATCAAAGAAAAGGGCAACATCTGGAATCGACTATAGTCCTATGAGAATTGAAAGCCACAGAGGACAACCCACAAAGAAGAAATATGGGTAATAGTTGGAGCAGGAAGGGTTCCCACATCAGTTAGGTTCTAATGGACAGTTAAGCTAAAGATGACTTCACAGAATCTTTGGCTTCAATAAGGCAGTAATAATAACAAACTATTTTCCTGAACTGTAAATTAATGTTCTACTAAAAAGTAAGGTTTGCCAAATAATTAGTTACTACTTTGAACTATTTCAAACATCATTTAATCTTATAAAGAACCCCATTATAAAAGTCTTCAAAGTGCTCGAACATAAAAATTCTTCATGAAATATCCAAGCCTTTCCTGCAAAAAACTTCTCATATTCTCTTTGAACCTTTTAGTGTTCCGGTTTGCATATTCTTACACTTCCTAATAGGTTGGCTTTCTTGACAATGATTCCACTACTTCAAACTGAGCAAATATTATTTAGGGTGAGGCATTTCATCGCTTTGTATGGGAAGGATTTAGGGTTCAACTTTGCCCAACATAGAAAATGAGGGAGGCATTTCTGTAGGGCTGGCAAGCTGACAATTTAAAAGGTTTTTAAATGGCAAAATTCACAATAAATGATCATGGCAAGTTAATGGAAACACGTGAAGGTGTTGAGATATAAAAAATTCAATTTGCATTACTTCCTTGCTTTATTTCTTGCTTGCTTGTAATAGATTGTGCTTTACATTGCTAAAAAACTTAAATTTTAACTTGCAATGCTGAGTGAATTACAAATCTTATAATATAAGTAATAAAGTTCAATTTATTTTGAACAGCCCAGCTCATCCCAAAGACCCACACCTTTAGTCGCGTCAAATGCATTTAGTGCAGAAGGGTGGCATCCTTCGACTTACTAAAACATTAGAACTTAAATTTGATTTCTGGGGAAAAAATTATGAAGATGTACATACATACCACACAAATTCTATGTATTTACATATCTAACACCTAAACTTTAACTTTTACATGCGTGCCACCTTATGCATAAAAAGGTATATTTCACTATTTAAAAGTTAAAATGGTGGTGTTTTTTATGATATATGAAAGATTTGGATGTTATAAATGTAATAAACAAAATTAAGTGTTAAATATGTAAATACAAAAGAATTGGATGGTATGTCTGTAAATGCCCCAACATTTTAAGTCATCAATGTAGGGTCCAATTTCAAAGTCACAATAAGAAAAAATAACATCGCTCTTTGGCATCCATTTATGGATCTTAAATGTGAAAAGTAGAGAAGTCCATCATGCACAGGAGGATCCTAGCCAAAGTAGAAGAATAAAAAAAATGAGGTAAATAGAAAAAAGAACCTTTTTCTGTGATCATGCCCTAGTCTGTGAAGAAACAACAGCCACNAGTGAATTACAAAATCTTATAATATAAGTAATAAAGTTCAATTTATTTTGAACAGCCCAGCTCATCCCAAAGACCCACACCTTTAGTCGCGTCAAATGCATTTAGTGCAGAAGGGTGGCATCCTTCGACTTACTAAAACATTAGAACTTAAATTTGATTTCTGGGGAAAAAATTATGAAGATGTACATACATACCACACAAATTCTATGTATTTACATATCTNCTACATACCACACAAATTCTATGTATTTACATATCTAACACCTAAACTTCAACTTTTACATACGTGCCACCTTATGCATAAAAAAGTATATTTCACTATTTAAAAGTTAAAATGGTGTTTTTTATGATATATGAAAGATTTGGATGGTATAAATGTAATAAACAAAATTAAGTGTTAAATATGTAAATACAAAAGAATTGGATGGTATGTCTGTAAATGCCCCAACATTTTAAGTCATCAATGTAGGGTCCAATTTCAAAGTCACAATAAGAAAAAATAACATCGCTCTTTGGCATCCATTTATGGATCTTAAATGTGAAAAGTAGAGAAGTCCATCATGCACAGGAGGATCCTAGCCAAAGTAGAAGAATAAAAAAAATGAGGTAAATAGAAAAAAGAACCTTTTTCTGTGATCATGCCCTAGTCTGTGAAGAAACAACAGCCACAACTAGAGCCAAAAGAAGTCTGGAGAGTTCAAAGGGACTAATTTTTTAAGGATTTGTATTTAAAACCTCCACTTTAAGATATCATATACCAGAAAAAAAATTGCTAGTTACTGGCTAGATCAGTTGTGTATGGTGAATCACACAGATAGGACTATCTTTCTAAATTACATGACGTATGTGATCAAATTTTGTGGTCCTAACGTTCCATGAAACTGAAAAATCAGGAAGCCTTACAGATTTATCTACAAGGACAATATATACACACAAACTTCATATAGCCTAAAGCATACAGGTGAAAGTAGTTAAAATTTCATAGACACGCATGAAAGAAACAAATATAATGAGAGGAATATAGCAATAATCCTAGGAAGTCAAGTGGTATTAGCAAAGGATTATTTCTGTTAGTGGAAAATCACCTCCTTATACGTGTGTTTTAAAATTGTGAATGGCTCTTTCTCACGAACTCCATTATTTTCTTCAAATATACCGATCAAATCCTGGAAAGAAAAAAGTTGAAAATGTTAAATGGATACATAAAAAACCAAGAAACATCAAGGAGACACTTGAATGAATTTTAATTTTTTTATTAGCGCAATAATTCATTCAACAGTTAGTAGTAGACCGATTATTCTCAAAGTTAAATAGCAATCAAACTGAACTTTTATGATATTGTACAAATTTGAAAAAAAAAAAACTTCTGTTTAGATTTTAACCATATGCTATAAGAATAATATCATATACCTACCGGTTCTAGNAAAAAAAAAAAAAACTTCTGTTTAGATTTTAACCATATGCTATAAGAATAATATCATATACCTACCGGTTCTAGATAAACAAACTGATACCCGAGTTAACCAAATCATAGCAAGACAATCAAATAAAATCAAACAAAAAATTCTCCAATTAATCCTTAAATTTGATTTTTTTGTCTTATAAGATTAATAGCATATGCCAAATGGATATATTAAAACCAAGAAACAACAAGAACACATTTCCAAGTTGTCACAAAATTTTCTCTCGCAAGACCAGAAACATTTTTTCAGTTTTTTTAGATCGACACTGTGCTCTAAGTTGAGAGCCCCACAAAAACCCAACTGTCCCTCTAATTTCTTTTGCAAGAAAGAAGGTCCTCTCAATTATCTAGATCGACATCGCACTAAATGTCGAGATCCCCTAACATATCTACCAAGTATTGAAATCACCCTTTTGCTAAACAAGGACGATAATCACCAGAGAAAACACTGAGCTCCAAGTCAAAAGTCTATCATCTAGATTGACATCACACTCATGGACNACCAAGAAACAACAACACATTTCCAAGTTGTCACGAAATTTTCTCTCGCAAGACCAGGGACAATTTTTCAGTTTTTTTAGATCGACACCGTGCTCTAAGTTGAGAGCCCCACAAAAACCCAACTACCCCTCTAATTTCTTTTGCAAGAAAGAAGGTCTTCTCAATCATCTAGATCGACATCACACTAAATGCCGAGATCCCCTGATATATCTACCAAGTATTGAAATCACCCTATTGTTAAACAAGGAGGATAATCACAAGAGAAAACACTGAGCTTCAAGTCAAAAGTTTATCATCTAGATTGACATCACACTCATGGACAAGATTCCTAGATACATGTAAACTCAAGTCATTCCTTTTCACTTGATAAGGGGTAAATATTTTAAAGACTCTTATGCATTCAAGTTAACATCATGCCCAAAGCTAAGACTATTGAGTGTCGTGAATACTAAGTCCCTTCTTTATAAGATGGAGGGCTCATACTTTTTGGGTAAATATTAGATTGAAGGCCGAAATCTTCTAGCCATAAGGTTCAACATCATGCCTACTACTGAGAACTTCCTCCATTTGGGTTGATATCATAGTCATGATCGAGATCCACAAATAGCCCGTGTGACACTATGCTTTCTCACGAGATTCTTGAGAGAATATTAAAGTCGTCAATGATAAATTTGTGTTCAGTTAGACAATAAAAAAAGAATAAGTATCAAATAAGATTTAAAAGATGATACTAAATGTTAGAGGTTTGCCTTCAAAGCTCGCTAATTTAAAAAGTCAAGCGAGAAAATCTGTCAACATCTATTTGCTTTAGCCCGTTAAGTTTGAGAATCATAAAACCTCTTCTGCTCAAGTTTAGGGCTTGGATGGGAACCGAGCTCAACAAACAGAGATGTGATCGAGTTAGTGGATTTTCTTTCCACTCAACAAGCCAAGATTATAGTGAAGAGCCCCGTTTGTTAAGCTGATGATGACAAAACACAAGATTATTTAGTTGGGTTGACAACATGTCGGATGTAAAATCCTCAATTACCACATTGGTACCAATGACATAATCAATTTGAGAAAAAATGAATATATCTTCAAGTAAATTATAAACAAGATAATTTCAAAAGTCTAAGATTCATCTATGAAATTTGTCACAATTCTATAAGTCAAATATAAGAATTTTGAGCTCATTAGTTCCAACATATCAAATTGGAGAACCACATGTTTGTTTACGGCTCAAATCAAAAAATGAATATATCTTCAAGTAAATTATAAACAAGATAATTTCAAAAGTCTAAGATTCATCTATCAAATTTGTCACAATTCTATAAGTCAAATATAAGAATTTTGAGCTCATTAGTTCCAACATATCAAATTCGAGAACCACAAGTTTGTTTAGAGCTCAAGTCAAGGATGTAAGCAAGTTCTAAAAATCAGATTCAACAAGTCCAAACATGGTCGAGTTATTGAAAGCTCTCTTCACTAAACTGTCGATGATAAAAAGAAGGGTTGGGGGAGTTGCCCGTAGGAAGCTGTCCGTCACCGGAATCGAAATCCCGTCTCCTGCTTCAGAAGGACGTTTTAATTTACATATAGATTTAAGTTTAGAAAAATATGAAATCAAACTGACCCCATAATCTTCACAGTTTAAATGAAAGAGCGCTCTACCTCAAATCTTGTATCTATCTCGAGGGATAAACACAAGACTTGAGGATGAGACTCGATCAAATAAACTAAGAAATATATGACGTCCGTTTGGTCTGCAAAACCGTTTTATTTGCCGACAAATTCCCCTTTTTAATATGAAAAATTAAATAGGGTTTATTTTAAGCTGGGTTCGGAAAAACTTCCTATAAGGCCAAACCCCTATAGTTAATTACATCCTAAATGACCGAAGTCACTTAAGAATACTCTCGATAAAAATCAGGAAAAATTATTTTCAAGGACTTCAAAAGGATAGGACTTTTCAACGAAATCGGACAAAGAGGTGTGAAAGGGGAATGGGTCAAATTTGAAACATTTATTAAAGAATCCAAAGAAAGAAGAACTAAGAGATGTCACAGATCCGGAGGAGAACCTCAGTGACTTCCTAGTCTACCCTATAGTTTGACTTCAATTTCGAGGAGAAATATTCAAGTATTTTATTCTGTTAATTTTATTTAATTAGGACTTACATTCGTATGAAACGATCATACAAACAACCTGGAAGATGTGAAGATTTAGGTCATGACGGACGACAACCTCGGAATCCTAAAACGAGTTAGGGTTTAGATCGTACAGCAGAGCTATACGAATACCTAACGAAAAGTTGAGGATTTATGTTACGCTAGGCGGACAATCTTGAAATCCTATTGTTATAATTTCTAGGAAAAGAATAGTTAGCTGGGAAGACATGTTCTGCTATTGAAGATGGTTGTGCTGCCCACCGCGCTAGTTCCAAGCTCCTTGTCGTAAAGAGTTTAAATTTTCTAGGGTGTCATGTTATAATGTCAAATCCAGCGGCCCTATGGTTGTAGTTCTTTAGATATTTTATAGGGAACATGCTGAAGTTGCACAGTGTATAGTATAACAGTAGAGTATGCAGTAAAGAAAGCAGTACAACATGCAGTGTAAAAAAAAATAAAAGGTACAGCAGGGAGTGATTCCAAGAGAATAACATGATTTAAACATAAAACAAACCTGTATACCTGAGAGATCCGTTGTTCCTTAAGTGTAATTGATGCGATAGGTACAAGCAACAAAACTTGAGGAAGCAAATTGAAATGCTTTATATAAACGAAAACAAAGAAACATCGTCCAGAAATCTCGAGAAAGATCGTCAAAAGACTCACGATAAGAGAAATGCGAGGAAATCGAGGAATCAGCAAATCAATTAAAATCGTAGAAAACACGGGAAAATCCCGAAAAGAGACCACGAGTGCTTTGTTCAAAAAAATTCGACAATACATATGAAAAAGTCCGAAAAGAGGGGACCGCAAGCACTCGGGTCGGGGCTAGGCTCAACTATATATTAATACTCAAAGGTCGTCGAAGGCTACTCGGCCACCTGAATGTCTAAAGCTCGCCACTCAACTAGAAATGTGTCCTATCGAACCTAACTCAGAAGGGTACTCCTAGCCTAAATAGGTGATCAACAGGTGGACAACCAATGTTTAAAATGCATTTAAAATTTATATTTTTAGCATGCACATAGGTTTCAAACATGCAAAATTCAAACATGCAAAAAGTGGACTGTATTAATTTTGTTTTTACCGAAAAATGTATTTTTGTTTTAGAAAAAAAAGTGTATATGTTCTTATCAAATTTGTTTTTATCAATTTTGAGAAGTAGTTGTCCACGAGTCGATCGCGCTGTCGGGCATAAGACTACCAACAACCTAAGAAGGTTCGGGTCAACTCCCGCTAGTCTTGTGTCGATGAATGAAAATGTCATCCTAGAGCTCACCGGATTCCTGAATCGGATCATGATGGGTTCCTCAATCGGATCCTGATGTCGTAGGATGACATATCATTCTGCTCTATCTCTGGTGTGCTTTTGTCATCACTGCCGTAAGCCTAAAACAAAACCGACCTACTTGCGACCTTGCTTGATGGTTTCACGTATAACAAAAGACTATACGTGGACACTTATGTATCGGACATAAGCATAAAAAACTGAACCAAAAAACAAGAAAAAACGGAACAAAAAATGGAGTGAGAGAGAGGAGGCACTGATCCACCTAAAACACTGAAAAGATGGAGGACGGATCAGCCCTCAAAACTTGTAACGAAAAAACCTGAAAAGAAAGACCCAAAGATCCTTGAATCAATCCAGAAGGATATCACTTTCTCACATTTTTATAAATGACTTGACCCGAGTCAAAACGGCCTCACACACCAGTGACTTCCTAACATCGGTGCCCAGCTCCCAAAGACATCTTTTATGAAATTAATTTATTCTAACCAAATGCTTTTCCAAAATGAGACTTAGAAATCTCCCAAACTTCACAAAAGGAAAATAACTCGGAGAATACCATCACTAGTACTCCCAAACCCATGCAAAAATCAGGATCTTCCAACTTCCAAATTAATCAATGGCTCATATATCAAATAAGCATAAAACCTTCCCATAGAACCAAATAAATGCTCACGGTCGGGGTCAATAGAGGAGAGTATAGCCACCAAGACTTTTGGTCAAGGCAAAACAGAGCCAAAGAGACTCGCGGCCAAGGCAACCCAAGGCACAGAAGGAAAAGAGACTCACGGCTAAGGCAACCCAAGGCCAAAAGAGGCTCACGGCCAAGGCAACCCGAGGCACAGAAGAAGAGAAGGCTCACGGCTAATGCAACCCGAATCAATTATATGAAGATATTTGATATACATAAGAGAGTACAAGATATAACCCTCATTTTAGAANAACTATTGAGTGTGGTGAATACTAAGTCCCTTCTTTATAAGATGGAGGGCCCATACTTTTTGGATAAATATTAGATTGAAGGCTGAAATCTTCTAGCCATAAGGTTCAAAATCATGCCTACTACTGAGAACTTCCTCCATTTGGGTTGATATCATAGTCATGATCGAGATCCACAAATAGCCCGCGTGACATTGTGCTTTCTCACGAGATTCTTGAGAGAATGTTAAAGTCGTCAATGATAAATTTTTGTTCAGTTAGACAATAAAAATAGAATAAGTATCAAATAAGATTTAAAAGATGATACTAAATGTTAGAGGTTTGTCTTCAAAGCTCGCTAATTTAAAAAGTCAAGCGAGAAAATCTGTCAACAACTATTTGCTTTAGCCTGTTAAGTTTGAGAATCATAAAACCTCTTTTGTTCAAGTCTAGGGCTTGGATGGGAACCGAGCTCAACAAACAAAGATGTGATCGAGTTAGTGAATTTTCTTTCCACTCAACAAGCCAAGATTATAGTGAAGAGCCCCGTTTGTTAAGCTGATGATGACAAAACACAAGATTATTTAGTTGGGTTGACAGTGTGTCGGATGTAAAATCCTCAATTACCACATTGGTGCCAATGACATAATCAATTTGAGAAAAAATGAATATATCTTCAAGTAAATTATAAACAAGATTATTTCAAAAGTCTAAGATTCATCTATCAAATTTGTCACAATTCTATAAGTCAAATATAAGAATTTTGAGCTCATTAGTTCCAACATATCAAATTGGAGAACCACAAGTTTGTTTACAGCTCAAGTCAAGGATGTAAGCAAGTTCTAAAAATCAAACTCAACAAGTCCAAACATGGTCGAGTTATTGAAAGCTCTCTTCACTCAACTGTCGGTGATAAAAAGAAGGGTTGGGGGAGTTGCCCATAGGAAGCTGTCCGTCACCGGAATCGAAATCCCGTCTCCCGCTTCGGAAGGACGTTTTAATTTACATATAGATTTAAGTTTAGAAAAATATGAAATCAACTGACCTCATAATCTTTACAGTTTAAATGAAAGAGCGTTCTACCTCAAATCTTGTATCTATCCCGAGGGATAAACACAAGACTTGAGGATGAGGCTCAATAAAATAAACTAAGAAATATATGACGTCCGTTTGATCTGCAAAACCGTTTTATTTGCCAACAAATTCCATTTTTTAATATGAAAAATTAGATAAGGTTTATTTTAAGCTGGGTTTGGAAAAATTTCCTATATAAGGCCAAGCCCCTATAGTTAATTACATCCTAAATGACCGAAGTCACTTAAAAATACTTTCGATAAAAATCAGGAAAAATTATTTTCAAGGACTTCAAAAGGATATAAATTTTCAACGAAATCGGACAAAGAGGTGTGAAAGGGGAATGACTCAAATTTGAAACATTTATTACAGAATCCAAAGAACGAAGAACTAGGGGATGTAACAGATCCAAAGGAGAACCTTAGTGAGTTCCTAGTCTACCCTATGGTTTGGCTTCAATTTCGATGAGAAATATTCAAGTGTTTTATCCTGCCAATTTTATTTAATTAGGGTTTACATTCGTATGAAACAATCATACAAAAAGTCTGGAAGATGTGAGGATTTAGGCCATAACGGACGAAAACCTCGGAATCCTAAAACGAGTTAGGGTTTAGATCGTACAGCAGAGCTATACGAATACCTAACGAAAAGTTGAGCATTTATGTTGCGTTAGGCGGACAATCTTGAAATCCTATTGTTTTAATTTCTAGGAAATGAATAGTTTAGCTAGGGAAGACATGTTCTGCTATTGAAGATGGTCGTGCTGCCCACCGCGCTAGTTCCAAGCTCCTTGTCGTGACGAGTTTAAATTTTCTAGGGTGTCAGATTATAATGTCAAATCCAGCGGCTCTATGGTTGTAGTTCTTTAGATATTTTATAGGGAACATGTTGAAGTTGCACAGTATATAGTATAACAGTAGAGTATGAAGCACATGACAAGCAGTAGAGCATGCAGTAAGAAAAACAGTACAACATGCAGTGTAAAGAAAAGTAAAAGGTACAGCAGGGAAGTGATTTTATGAGAATAACATGATTTAAACATAAAAAAAAACCTATATACCTGGGAGATCCGCTGTTCCTTAGGTGAAATTGATGTGACACGTACAAGCAACAAAACTTGAGAAAGCAGGCTGAAATGCTTTATATAAACGAAAACAAAGAAACATTGTCCAAAAATCTCGAGAAAGATCATCAAAAAACTCACGATAAGAGAAATGCGAGGAAATCGACGAATCAACAAATCAATTAAAATCGTAGAAAACACAGGAAAATCCCGAAAAGAAACCACAAGTGCTTTGTTAAAAAAAATTCAACAATACATATGAAAAAGTCCGAAAAGAGGGGACCGCAAGCACTCGGGTCGGGGCTAGGCTCAACTATATATTAGTACTCAAGAGTTGTCGAAGGCTACTCGATCACCCGGATGTCTAAAGCTCGCCACTCAACTAGAAGGGTGTCCTATCGAACCTAACTCAGAAGGGTACTCCCAGCCTAAACAGGTGATCAACAGGTAGACAACCAATGTTTAAAATGACTCAGAAGGGTAATCCCAACCTAAACAGGTGATCAACAGGTGGACAATCAATGTTTAAAATGCATTTTAAATTTATATTTTCAGCATGCACATAAGTTTCAAACATGCAAAAAGTGGACTGTATCAATTTTGTTTTTACCGAAAAATATATTTTTGTTTTAGAAAAAAAGTGTATATGTTCTTATCAAATTTGTTTTTATCAATTTTGAGAAGTAGTTGTCCACGAGTCAATCGCGCTGTCGGGTATAAGACTACCAACAACCTAAGAAGGTTCAGGTCAACTCCCGCTAGTCTTGTGTCGATGAATGAAAATGTCATCCTACAGCTCACCGGGCTCCTGAATCGGATCCTGATGGGTTCCTCAATCGGATCCTAATGTCGTAGGATGACATATCATTCTGCTCTATCTCCGGTGTGCTTTTGTCATCACCGCCATAAGCCTAAAACAAAACCGACCTACTTGCGACCTTGCTTGATGGTTTCACGTATAGCAAAAGGCAATACGTGGACACTTATGTTTCGGACATAAGCATAAAAAACTGAACCAAGAAGCAAGAAAAAACGGAACAAATATGGGGTGAGAGAGAGGAGACACTAATCCACCTAAAACACAGAAAAGACGGAGGATGGATCAGCCCTCAAAACTCGTAACGAAAAGACCTAAAAAGAAAGACCCAAATATCCTTGAATCAATCCAGAAGGATATCACTTCCTCACGTTTTTATAAATGGCTTAACCCGAGTCAAAACGGCCTCACACACCAGTGACTTCCTAACATCGGTGCCCAGCTCCCAAAGACATCATTTTATGAAATTAATTTATTCTGACCAAATGCTTTTCCAAAATGAGACTTAAAAATCTCCCAAACTTCACAAAAGGAAAATAAATCGGAGAATATCATTACTAGTACTCCCAAACCCATGCAAAAATCAGGATCTTCCAACTTCCAAATTAATCAATGGCCTCATATATCAAATAAGCATAAAATCTTCTCATATAACCAAATAAATGCTCACGGCCGGGGTCAATAGAGGAGAGTATAGCCACCAATACTTTTGGTCAAGGCAAAACAGAGCCAAAGAGACTCGCGGCCAAGGCAACCCAAGGCACAGAAGGAGAGGAAACTCACGGCTAAGGCAACCCAAGGCCAAAAGAGGCTCACGGCCAAGGCAAACCGAGGCACAAAAGAAGAGGAGGCTCACGGCTAATGCAATCTAAATCAATTATTTGAAGATATTTGATATACATAAGAGAGTACAAGATATAACCCTCATTTTAGAATAACATATTTGATCCAGCAATAATCATCCAAATCTTCAAGCACAACAAGACGGACTAGATTAAATTAAGCCATCCCCAATAAGTCTTACGGGTAGGAGCTAAGGCCAGTAAAAGTCAAAACCCAAAGCCACCTCTCGGGCAGGGGCAAAACAAGGCAAAACCGAGCTCCCAACCAGAGTAAAACCGAACCTTCCCATAGCTATGGAACAGGGACAGAAAAAAACACAACAGACTCTCAGGTAGGAGCTAAAAAAAGCAAACCGAGCTCCCAAATCAAGCCAAAATAAATCCCTCGAGGTTAACAAGTAAAGCTCGCATACCCAAGACAAGATCTCAATCCAGAACCCAGCCTCCAACCCTTCCAAGGTGAAAATCGAGCCCCTAAAGAAATCAAATCAAAGCTTTAAATGCTAATCAAATGTAGTATATGACAACAAATTGAAACCCAACAATTTTTAGGTAAACTGAAAACCAGCAGGGGCAAAAAGAATGAAGCCACATCCCAAATCAAACAAAAATAAGCCTCATAATCAGACAAAAGTCAAGAGCTATAACAGGTAAGACCGAGCCCCAATGGAGGCCAGAAACCGAGCCACTCAAAGCTAAAACAGGGCCCAATTATAGATAAAAACTCAAGCTTTAACAGAAATTAAAGTTCCAGTTACTTCAAGGTGAAATCGACTCATTTAGAATCAAAAAGTAGTTCACATGCCTTTTGAAACATCAAGATATAGAGCCAACATATTTCTTAAACAAAAGCAACAATATAGAGAGTATATTTTGGCCCCAAACTTAAATATTCCAAGCATGAAACAACTTCCAATAGAAGTTTAAATAAAGTGATGCCTCGTGAGGTGCTAAACCCAACCACCAAAACAAGTTACAAGACTTGTCGAATTAAATAAATCCTCCCATAACATGTATTTCAAGCAAGGAAGAGCCATAAGAAACCAAAGCCGAGCCCCCAAACATGCATGAAAGGCCAAATAAACTCTCCAATATCTCATGCTAAATAATAATAGATGAAAAGCCTCATAATACATATCCCAACATGCTTGCAAGAGGAGCCGACATTAGCTCAAAGCTACATTTTCAATTATTCCCACTTGCTTTTGAACAAAAAAGAGAAAAGAGGAGCTAGCATCAACCCAAAGCCATGTTTCAACTTTCTTATTCACAGTAATAGAAATATGTCATAGTTTTACCATTTTAAGCAAATAGGGAAAAGAGAAAAGCCGATAACATGCTATACTTCTATTCTTCTAAACAGGTAATCAAATCTAGCCCTTAAAGTATGCCTGCACTTCAATTCCTAGATGCTTGAGTATCATGTATTCAAAAATATAAGTGTCGACTAAGTAAGCATGTTCGCACCGAGCTAACAGGGGCTCGGCAGGGCAAAATTGAAAACAGGGCAAGGCACAAAAGGGGAAAATGTACCTCCTTGAAGCAAAAGAAAGTAACACAGTAACTTCAAAGGCACTCCCCAACTTCAACTACTCCTCTAACAGCAAGAAGAAATCAATTCAAGCACCAGAAAATTAAAAAAGTGAGAAAAGAAAATGGCAGAGTTTCCTCCCTCAGAGATTTTCGGCATACCCCCTAGGGCTACAAAACCGAGCTCTAATATATATCAGAGAAGGAGAAGAATGAATAAGAAGATACGGCAGAAAGATCGAGCGCAGAGGATACGATCCTCGCAGAGGCCACGCTCTGCGGCAAGGAGGGTCGAGAGCAGAGGATACGATCCTAGCAGAAGATAGGATCCTCGGCAATAATAAGGGGATGGGTCGTCTGCAAGATTGTCTCGCGTGCAAGAGGCGAGCGCGGGAGTGAAGGTCCAACGACACAGGAAGGACGCGGGCCAAGCGAGCGAACGAACAGAGCTAGGGTTGAGGCCTGTGGGTTCGAGAAAAGCGGTGGGGAGGGGAGTAGATAGATTTAGGTTTTAATAAATAATAAGAATAATAATAATAAATATCATTTATTATTATAATTACACATAAATTATATATCCTTCCCCAGACGCGTCGTCGCAGTGGAACGAATGCCTCCCCTAAGCAAAATCGATGTTATGAATGCATCGGCGCAGTTCGTTTTATCATTCGGAGTCGTCCGAGCAACCTCGTCGTCGATCAGGTCAAAAATGCGTCGCGGTCTGAATCCTATCAAAATTCTGGTATGAGTTCAATAAAACAGAACAACGCAGAGGACGGCGACGCCAAATCAACGAGTACAGCCAATCCTCAGACCGACGGTCCTATAGGAATACTCCCTGAGTTCCTTCAGAGTAGCCTTACCTGCTAAATAATAGCGGTCAAAACTACTACATGGAACGTCAAGTCGAGCGAAGAAAAGTTTAGAATTGCTAACGGGAGGGCTCCTTCACTAGTTTTCTAGGAGTTGTCGACAGAAAGGTCCTACGGCTAGATCCTAGACTACTAAGAAGGGGAAAACTGCACCTCGACCGAAAGCGATGTCAACATCAACGAGACATAAAAATAGCTTTAGAGAAGAAGCTCATGTTTGTCCATCAAATAGCAATAGCTATTGTATTGAAGCTTATCCAACCATATTAGTAGGTGATCCAAAGCATGAGGTTCTCTAAACATATTGAATAAGGCAAAACAAAAATAGACGATCCACGTTTACGCTCCGTAGGTGGAGGGGTTATAATTTATATCAGTAGGATATGATTATGATTATTCCCCACTCCCCGGTAAGTAAAAAATAATCAAATGAAGGATATTACAAATCTCTGTTAAAAGAGGTGTCTTCAAATGCAAATCAAAAGTCACTTTTATTTGTCCTCACTCTCTCTTATAATTTGTTATTCAAAAAGAGCATAAAGCCTGTGAAGATTTTAGAAGATCTTTCTAGAATTTTTTTTGTAACACAATAATGCATTTTTTAATTAATCATAAAATCCCCACATAACACAAGGGGTATTTTTTATAGTTTATTTGGGGTTGACATTGTGCTCGATTTGCAAATCTCCAAATGTTTTTCATCAGAAAAGGGGTCCCAATTTTTATGAAAAGAGGTCCCTCTTTTTATGATTAACAACAAATTTATGGCTGAGACCCTAATGATAAGGGTTGACATTATGCTTGACATCGAGATCTCATTTCTTTTGGATTGACATCGCTCTTCAATGTCAAAATCTCAAAATATCTGCTTAAGAAGTTTGGTATCAATCAAAATGTGATAAAATTTTAAAAACAATGATTTCTTCCTTTTGGTTAACCAAGATTTTGAAGGTTCAACTAAAATTTTTTTGAGATTTGCAAGCTTCAATGAGTTTTTTTAGAAATATAGAAGTTTTTTCACAGCTCAAGTCTACGGCTTAAGTGAGTTAAAAAGGTCGAACCTAATAAGCCAAATATGGTTGAATTGTTGACAGGCCCCTTCACTCGACAAGCCATAAAAATGACAATGGTGAAAGAGCAAGCTCTTCTCACTTGATAGGCCATAAAATAAAGTGGTAGTAAGAGAGTCTCCATCTTAGTTTAATGATAGGAGTTGTCTAGTTCCCAAGCATATCCAATTTAATGAGTTTAAGTGATCCAAATCCAAGAGATTTTCTTACTGAATTGATAGATTAAGGCTAAATCAAATGTAAAATCTGCACTAAGAAAATAACCATGCAATTAAGCCAAAAAATTCCTAGGTTCTAAGTCTCTATGATTCAAGAAAGTAGTTCTCTAAATCGACAAGCTTTATTTGCAATAGTTTAAATGATCGAGCACAACACCGCAAGCAATATACCTACCACGAAGGATAGGTACAATACTTACTGGTAAGACTCGATTAAATAAACTAAAAAATTTATGACATCCGTCTGGTCTATGAACATTTTATATATGCCGACAAATTCACCTATATAAGACAAATAATTAGATAGAGTTTATATTACTTGAGTTTTTAAAGCTTCTTATAGAGGCAAACTTCATATAGTTAATTACGTCCTAATTGACGGAAGTCACTTAAAAAACTCTCGATTTAGTTCAGAAAATATTGTCTCCAAGAATTTCAAAGGAATAGGACTTTTCAGAGATCATACAAACATGTGTGAAATGGGAAGAACTCAAATTTAGAACATTTTATTTTTGGAATCCAAAGGAAGAAGAACTAAGAAATGTCACGTATCCTGAGGAGAACCACAGTGACTTCTCAAGTTATCCTAAGGTTTGGCTTCAATTTCGAGAAAGAAATTACTGAATTTTTCATCCTGCCAATTTTATTAGTTAGAGCTTACATTTGTGTGAGACGGTCGCACAAATAGCCTGGAAGATGTGATGATTTAGGTTTTGACGAACGATAACCTCAGAATCCTGAAACGAGTTAGGGCTTATATTACACAACATGATTGTGCAAAAACGTAAAGATGAGTTGAGGATTTATATCGCACTAGGCAGACAACCTCAAAATCATGTGGCTTGTTGTTTAATTCTAAGGAAATGGATGTTGTTGTAGATACTCGAGCTGTTGCAGATTGTTGTTGTAAAATGCTAACCACAAAATCAACTCCAAGCTATTTGACGAAGTAGCAGTCATAAAGTCTAAATGTTTAAATATTTAAATAACAGGTTTAAGTTCAATCATGGGGGAGTTAAAGTTGATTAGAACAACACCGGTTAGGATCCCACGATTCCCTCTTTTCGGTATCACTATTTTCTTTTGAATTTACTTAGTTTTAACAAGTTGTTAAACCCATTTAAACTGGGAAGATCTCGTTAGCAACCATGAGTTACCTCCTCCGAGAGACTCCCGTAAATTCAGCAGGACATTATGTTTTGTTGTATTTCAAAGGATTTATGGTTACCTTTGAAACAATTTAATTTAGTTTTGAAAATTGTTGATTAATTTTGAAAAAAAAATGTTGTTTTGTTTTGTAGGTAAAGTTACATCCACAACCAAACATATCATGTTTTGAAACGAAAGTAAATTGCAAAAAATAAAATGACAGAAATTAAATAACACCGTAAAAGCATACATGTCATCTTGTGGCTGCTCCTGCTGAAAAATTAGCTTTTGCAACATGTATATAATTTTGCAGAAAATTTGAATAAATTGCAAGAGTAGATAAAAGTGTAGTTGTCAGGTTCTAAGTCATAACTTGGTGAGTACTTTTAAGATTTTAAGAAATGATTTTCTGAACAAAGTATAATAAGTTCAATTATTCTTCAAAATATTCAAAAGGTTATAAATGCATTTAGGGAACAATTCCTAGCAACTTTTAAATCCCTTTTGAAGTATTTTGAGTTTATTTGAACCTATTATATTATTCAATTAAACATTCCAAGCTTGATGAGTTAATACACCTTATGCTTATTGAACCGAATATTTCAATTATCTAAAGAGTAGGGCACTCAATATTTTACTTAAAAGTTATGTAGGAGGATACCCTTAGGGCAAGTCTAAGTCATTAAAAATTTTGATCATGTTATCCTTTCTAAACCTCATTAATCAATCTTGGATTAAGCCTAGTTCACTATCAAGCCCTTAACAATTTTCAATGAGTAAATTTGCAATCAAAAATTTAATTTAAGTGATACATATCCTTATTAAAAGATCATATCATATCCAATTGTGGGCTCAAAATAAGTTAATTTTCATCCTCCTAACCTAAGCCCATCACTTTAGAATCATTTAATTTTAACTAACTTCCAAATCCTGATAATTTGGTAAATTACCATTTTTACTCTTATCATGAAAATGTGGCTTATTGGTTTCTACCTTTTAACCTCTACAAGCACTTCATCTCACAGCCTCTTCCAGCATTGTATCTCAAAGCATTTTGGCCTAACTTCTTCCCAACTAGAATCATTCCCACATAAGGGATTCATGTATTTCTCTCTCTCCTCTTCGAATCTCGCAACAAGGCATGTCGATGACCTCCTCATAG
Organism: Phalaenopsis hybrid cultivar; assembly: GCA_002079205.1. Lineage (NCBI taxonomy): Eukaryota > Viridiplantae > Streptophyta > Magnoliopsida > Asparagales > Orchidaceae > Phalaenopsis > Phalaenopsis hybrid cultivar. The sequence goes on from JXCR01043593.1 coordinate 167,441, forward strand.
ATCTGTTACTCATTGTCATCAAGTTGTTTTATCACTCGAGGAGTTGTCGATGTAACTCTTCCATAAACTCTTGATCAAGTTCAGGCAATCGCCCCCATAGTGGCATGATTAGGGTTTAGAGTGGGAAGGTGGAAGGAGGTGTGTAGGGGTGATTAAGGGTGGGAAAAAAATAGAGTGGAAGTAGGATTGGGTAGTAGTGGAAGCTAGTAAAATAGGATATGTTATACTAAATGATATCAGAGTGAATCCAAAAAATAAAAGATAATAAATATTATTGATGAAATTCAAATAGGGCATTTACAACCACAAAACTGAAAGGGAAAATTACAACATGACAAAAGAAAATCTATAATTGTGACAAATGATAACTCCAACTCAACCTAAGGGGGATCGCAGGTGATGGTAGTGGTTGTTGGGTGTCTGGAATGGTGGTCATAATGGTGGCCTAGGTGGCCACCACAAAGTGGAATTCAAGTTCCCGGAGTCTGGAAGTGCGGATTTGACAGATAGGCGGTGCAGGGGGGCTGTGACATTGGAATAGCATCTAGTGGAAAGAGGAGAGGATTTCTGGTGGCTAAAACAACGATGGCAGCAAGTGGGAGCTCTGAAATCTCAGGGGCAGTAAAGTGGGAAGCTGGAACAATGATGGCAATAAGGGCATAGAAAATAGGGAGCGTTGAGCTACAGGAGACAGCAAAGGCGTAGTCCCACCCAAGGAGTTGCGAGGAGAATGGTAGTTGCAGCAGTTACGACGACACCTGTGGCGATGGAGACGTTGCAGGGATGGGAAGGTCAAGGTAATCACCACCACGGAGCGAGATACAAACAATGCACCGCTCGTCCCCAGATTCAACCCTAGAAGGGAACACAAGCGACGTCAACGGCTGTCCTTATACAAAAATCACGAAAAATGAAAGCCTAAAATAAAAGAATCACATAAATAAGCCTTGGATAACTAGGATAGGATTCCCCTATGAGAAAGACGTGTCAAATCAACATGAAAGAGTTGAATGGACCTCCTAGGTCTGGACCAAACTGATCCAGCCGAAGGAATCGTAGGACATGACTCCCACGTCAACCAACATCGTCGGCGGGACACCTACGTCAGTTGATCTTGCTAAACAACATAAAAACTACTCAAAAAATTAATAATAATAAAAGTTCATAAACTATTCGGTTGGGCATCAAAATTCCAAGAAAAATGAACAACCTTGTGATAAATAAAAATAATGAAGTGCTTTTTAAATGTTGAATCAATTAATAATATCATAAACACAAAGTTATGCAAGACAAAATAATTCACAATTTTAAGACGTAATGATATACCGAAAAAATTGTACAGAACAATCTAGCCTATACTACAACATAAATAATGAATGTTAATAACCATCCACCAAATAATCTTCAAATTGGTAAAATACAGTCCTTATCTAGTTTCAATCATGCAAGATGCGGTTCATTGGGGCCTCTAAAACCAATATACAAAAAGAATTTGAGAAGGAAAGCGGAACATTTTCACTCGACGGGGGATCCATTATGAAACTGTCACATAAGAAGTTAAGATACATGTGAAAACGTGTTTAAAGAATGAATTGTGAATAAGCCACAAACCTCTCCCGTTAAATTCTCAACTTCAAGCAGCTGTTCCACAATAATTTTAANACCCTTAACAATTTCAATGGGTAAATTTGCAATTAAAATTTTAATTTAAGTGATACATATCTTTATTAAAAGATCATATCATATCCAATTGTAGGCTCAAAATAAGTTAATTTTCATCCTCCTAACCTAAGCCCATCACTTTAGAATAATTTAATTTTAACTAACTTCCAAATCCTTATAATTTGGGAAATTACCATTTTTACTCTTATCATGAAAATGTGGCTAATTGGTTTCTACCTTTTAACCTCTACGAGCACTTTATCTCACAGCCTCTTCCAGCATTGTATCTCAAAGCATTTTGGCCTAATTTCTTCCCAACTAGAATCATTCCTACATAAGGGATTCATGTATTCCTCTCTCTCCTCTTCGAATCTCGCAAAAAGGCATGTCGATGACCTCCTCATAGATCTTTTACTCATTGTCATCATGTTGTTTTATCACTCGAGGAGTTGTCGATGTAACTCTTCCATAAACTCCTGATCAAGTTCAGGCAATCGCCTCCGTAGCGGCATGATTAGGGTTTAGAGTGGGAAGGTGGAAGGATGTGTGTAGGGGTGATTAAGAATGGGAAAAAAATAGAGTGGAAGTAGGATTGGGTAGTGGTGGAAGCTAGTAAACTAGGATATGTTATACTAAATGATATCGGAGTGAACCCAAAAAATAAAAGATAATAAATATTATTGATGAAATTCAAATAGGGCATTTACAACCACAAAACTGAAAGGGAAAATTACAACATGACAAAAGGAAATCTATAATTGTGACAAATGATAACTCCAACACAACCTAAGGTGGATCGCAGGTGATGGTAGTGGTTGTTGGGTGTCTGGAATGGTGGTCATAAAATGCGAGCGCAAACAGCTGGTCCTTACTGTCCTAGGTGGCCACCACAAAGTGGAATTCAGGTTCCCGGAGTCTGGAAGTGCTGATTTGACAGATAGGCGGTGCGGGAGGGCTGAGACATTGGAATAGCATCTGGTGGAAAGGGGAGAGGATTTCTGGTGGCTAAAACAACGATGGCAGCAAGTGGGAGCTCTGAAATCTCAGGGGCAGTAAAGTGGGAGGCTGGAACAATGATGGCAATAAGGGCATAGAAAACAGGGAGGCGTTGAGCTACAGGAGACAGCAAAGGCGCAGTCCCACCCGAGGGGTTACGAGGAGAATGGTAGCTGCAGCAGTTACGACAACAACTGTGGCGACGGAGAGGTTGCAGAGGATGGGAAGGTCAAGGTAGTCACCACCACGGAGTGAGCTACAACCAATGCATCGCTCGTCCCCGGATTCAACCCTAGAAGAGAACACAAGGGACGTCAACGGCTGTCCTTAAAAAAAAATCACGAAAAATAAAAGAATCACATAAATAAGCCTTTGATAACTAGGATTGGATTCCACTATGAGAAGGAGGTGTCAAATCAACATGGAAGAGTCAAACGGACCTCCTAGGTCAGGACCAAACCAATCCAGCCGAAGGAATCGTGGGACATGACTCCCACGTCTAGCCGCATCGTCGGCGGGTCGCCTACGTNGGTGAATTACAAATCTTATAATATAAGCTCATCCCAAAGACCCACCCCTTTAGTCCCGTCAAATGCATTTAGAGCAGAAGGGTGGCATCCTTCGACTTATTAAACATTAGAACTTAAATTTGATTTTTGGGGAAAAAATTATGAAGATGTACATACATACCACACAAATTCTATGTATTTACATATCTAACACCTAAACTTTAACTTTTACATACGTGCCACCTTATGCATAAAAAGGCATATTTCACTATTTAAAAATTAAAATGGTGGTGTTTTTATGATATATGAAAGATTTGGATGGTATAAATGTAATAAACAAAATTAAGTGTTAAATATGTAAATACAAAAGAATTGGATGAAATGTCTGTAAATGCCCCAACATTTTAAGTCATCAATGTAGGGTCCAACTTCAAAGTCACAATAAGAAAAAATAACATCGCTCTGGCATCCATTTATGGATCTTAAATGTGAAGAGTAGAGAAGTCCATCATGCACAGGAGGATCCTAGCCAAAGTAGAACAATAAAAAAAAAATGAGGTAAATAGAAAAAAGAACCTTTTTCTGTGATCATGCCCTAGTCTGCGAAGAAACAACAGCCACAACTAGAGACAAAATAGCCTGGAGAGTTCATAGGGACTAATTTTTTAAGGATTTGTATTTAAAACCTCCATTTTAAGATATCATATACCAGAAAAAAAATTACTAGTTACTGGCTAGATCAGTTGTGTATGGTGAATCACACAGATAGGACTATCTTTCTAAATTACATGACGTATGTGATCAAATTTTGTGGTCCTAACGTTCCATGAAACTGAAAAATCAGGAAGCGTTACAGATTTATCTACAAGCACAATAAATACACACAAACTTCATATAGCCTAAAGCATACAGGTGAAAGTAGTTAAAATTTCAAAGACACGCATGAAAGAAGCAAATATAATGAGAGGAATATAGTAATAATCCTAAGAAGTCAAGTGGTATTAGCAAAGGATTATTTCTGTTAGTGGAAAATCACCTCCTTATACGTGTGTTTTAAAATTGTGAATGGCTCTTTCTCACGAGCTCCATTATTTTCTTCAAATATACCGATCAAATCCTGGAAAGAAAAAAGTTCAAAATGTTAAATGGATACATAAAAAACCAAGAAACATCAAGGAGACACTTGAATGAATTTTAATTTTTTTATTAGCGCAATTATACATTCAACAGTTAGTAATAGACCGATTATTCTCAAAGTTAAATAGCAATCAAACTGAACTTTTATGATATTGTACAAATTTGAGAAAAAAAAAAAACTTCTGTTTAGATTTTAACCATATGCTATAAGAATAATAGCATATACCGGTTCAAGATAAACAAACTGATACCCGAGTTAACCAAATCATAGCAAGACAATCAAATAAAATCAAACAAAAAATTCTCCAATTAATCCTTAAATTTGATTTTTTTGACTTAAAAGATTAATAGCATATGCCAAATGGATATATGAAAAACCAGAAACAACAAGAACACATTTCCAAGTTGTCACGAAATTTTCTCTCGCAAGACCTGTGACATTTTTTCAATTTTTTTAGATCGGCACCGTGCTCTAAGTTTAGAGTCCCACAAAAAACCCAACTGTCACTCGAATTTCTTTTGCAAGAAAGAAGGTCCTCTCAATCATCTAGATCGACATCGCACTAAATGTCGAGATCCCCTGATATATCTACCAAGTATTGAAATCACCCTTTTGCTAAACAAGGAGGATAATCACCAGAGAAAACACTGAGCTCCAAGTCAAAAGTCTATCATCTAGATTGACATCACACTCATGGACAAGATTCCTAGATACATGTAAACTCAAGTCATTCCTTTTCACTTGATAAGGGGTAAATATTTTAAAGACTCTTATGCATTCAAGTTAACATCATGCCCAAAGCTAAGACTATTGAGTGTCATGAATACTAAGTCCCTTCTTTATAAGACAGAGGGCCCATACTTTTTGGGTAAATATTAGATTGAAGGCCGAAATCTTCTAGCCATAAGGTTCAACATCATGCCTACTATTGAGAACTTCCTCCATTTGGGTTGATATCATAGTCATGATCGAGATCCACAAATAGCCCATCTGACATTGTGCTTTCTCATGAGATTCTTGAGAGAATGTTAAAGTCATCAATGATAAATTTGTGTTCAGTTAGACAATAACAAAAAGAATAAGTATCAAATAAGATTTATAAGATGATACTCAATGTTGGAGGTTTGCCTTCAAAGCTCGCTAATTTAAAAAGTCAAGCGAGAAAATCTGTCAACATCTATTTGCTTTAGCCCGTTAAGTTTGAGAATCATAAAACCTCTTTTGCTCAAGTCTAGGGCTTGGATGGGAACCGAGCTCAACAAACAGAGATGTGATCGAGTTAGTGAATTTTCTTTCCACTCAACAAGCCAAGATTATAGTGAAGAGCCCCGTTTGTTAAGTTGATGATGACAAAACACAAGATTATTTAGTTGGGTTGACAGCGTGTCGAATGTAAAATCCTCAATTACCATATTGGTGCCAATGTCATAATCAATTTGAGAAAAAATGAATATATCTTCAAGCAAATTATAAACAAGATAATTTCAAAAGTCTAAGATTCATCTATCAAATTTGTCACAATTCTATAAGTCAAATATAAGAATTTTGAGCTCATTAGCTCCAACATATCAAATTGGAGAACCACAAGTTTGTTTACAGATGTAAGCAAGTTCTAAAAATCAGATTCAACAAGTCCAAACATGGTCGAGTTATTGAAAGCTCTCTTCACTCAACGAGACATAAAAATAGCTTTAGAGAAGAAGCTCATGTTTGTCCATCTAATAGAAATAACTATTGCATTGAAGTTTATCCAACCAGATTAGTTAGGTGATCCAAAGCTTGAGGTTCTCTAAACATATTGAATGAGCAAGGCAAAACAAAAATAGACGATCCACGTTTACGCTCCGTAGGTGGAGGGGTTATAATTTATATCAGTAGGATATGATTATGATTATTCCCCACTTCCCAGTAAGTAAAAAATAATCAAATGAAGGATACTACAAATCCCTGTTAAAAGAGGTGTCTTCAAATGCAAATCAAAAGTCAATTTTAGTTGCTCCTCACTCTCTCTTATAATTTGTTATTCAAAAAGAGCATAAAGCCTGTGAAGATTTTAGAAGATCTTTCTAGAATTTTTTTTGTAACACAATAATGCATTTTTAGTTAATCATAAAATCCTCACATAACACAAGGGGTATTTTTTTTAAATTATTTGGGTTGACATTGTGCTCGATTTCCAAATCTCCAAATGTTTTTCATCAGAAAAGGGGTCCCTCTTTTATGAAAAGGGGTCCCTCTTTTTATGATTAACAACAAATTTATGGCTGAGACCCTAATGATAAGGGTTGACATTATGCTTAACACGAGATCTCATTTCTTTTGGATTGACATCGCTCTTCAATATCAAAATCTCAAAATATCTGCTTAAGAATTTTGGTATCAATCAAAATGTGATAAAATTTAAAAAACAATGATTTCTTCCTTTTGGTTAACCAAGATTTTGAAGGTTCAACTAAAAAAATTTTGAGATTTGCAAGCTTCAACGAGTTTTTTAGAAATATACAAGTTTTTTTCACAAGTCTATGGCTTAAGTGAGTCAAAAAGGTCGAACTCAACAAGCCAAATATGGTTGAATTGCTGACAGCCCCCTTCAATCGACAAGCCATAAAAATGACAATAGTGAAAGAACAAGCTCTTCTCACTTGATAGGCCATAAAATACAGTGGTAGTAAGAGAGTCTCCATCTTAGTTTAATGATAGAAGTTATCTAGTTCCCAAGCATATCCAATTTAATGAGTTTAAGTGATCTAAATAAAAGAGATTTTCTTACCGAATTGATAGATTAAAGCTAAATCAAATGTAAAATCTGCACTAAGAAAATAACCATGAAATTAAGCCAAAAAATTCCTAGGTTCTAAGACTCTGTGATTCAAGAAAGTAGTTCTCTAAATCGACAAGCTTTATTTGCAATAGTTTAAATGACCGAGCGCAACACCGCAAACAATATACCTACCCCGAAGGATAAGTACAATACTTATTGGTGAGACTCGATTAAATAAACTAAAGAATTTATGACATCCGTCTGGTCTACGAACATTTTATATATGCCGACAAATTCCCCTATCTAAGACAAATAATTAGATAGGGTTTATATTACCTGAGTTTTTAAAGCTCCCTATAGAGGTAAGCTCTATATAGTCAATTACGTCTTAATAGACAGAAGTCACTTAAGAAAACTCTCGATTTAGATCAGAAAATATTGTCTCCAAGAATTTCAAAGGAATAGGACTTTTCAAGGATCAGACAAACATGTGTGAAATGGGAATGACTCAAATTTGGAACATTTTATTTTTGGAATCCAAAGGAAGAAGAACTATGGGATGTCACCGATCCCGAGGGGAACCACAGTGACTTCCCAAGTTATTCTATGGTTTAGCTTCAATTTCGAGAAAGAAATTACTGAATTTTTCATCCTGCAAATTTTATTAGTTAAAGCTTACATTTGCGTGAGACGGTCGCACAAATAGCCTGGAAGATGTGATCATTTAGGCCGAGACGAACGATAATCTCATAATCTTAAAACGAGTTAGGACTTATATTACACAACATGATTGTGCAAAAACCTAAAGATGAGTTGAGAATTTATGTCGCACTAGGCAGACAACCTCAAAATCATATGGCTTGTTGTTTAATTCTAAGGAAAGGGATGCTGTTATAGATACTCAAGCTGTTGCAGATTGTTGTTGTAGAATGTTAACCACAAAATCAACTCCAAGCTATTTGACGAAGTAGCAGTCCTAAAGTCTAAAGGTTTAAAGGTTTAAATAACATGTTTAAGTTCAATCATGGGGGTTAAAGTTGATTAGAGCAACAACGGTTAAGATCTCACGATTCCCTCTTTTCGGTATCACTATTTTCTTTTGAATTTACTTAGTTTAAACAAGTTGTGAAACTCATTTAAACCGGGGAGATCTCGTTAGCAACCGTGGGTTACCTCCTCCAAGGGGTTCCCGTAAATTCAACAGGACGTATTATGTTTTGTTGTATTTCAAAGGATTTATGGTTACCTTTGAAACAATTTAATTTAGTTTTGAAAATTGTTGATTAATTTTGAAAAAAATGTTGTTTTGTTTTGCAGGTAAAGTTACATCCACAACCAAGCATATATCATATTTTGAAATGAAAGTAAATTGCAGAAAGTAAAATGACAGAAATTAAATAACACCGTAAAAGCATATATGTTATTTTGTTGTTGCTCCCGCTGAAAAATTAGCTTTTACAACATGTATATAATTTTGCAGAATTTTGAATAAATTGCAAGAGTAGATAAAGGTGTAGTTGCCAAGTTCTAAGTCATAACTTGGTGAGTACTTAAAGATTTTAATAAATGATTTTCCGAACAAAGTATAATAAGTTCAATTATTCTTCAAAATATTCAAAAGGTTATGAAAGTGTCTAGGAAACAATCCCTAGCAACTTTTAAATCCTTTTTTGAAGTATTTCGAGTTTATTTGAACCTATTATATTGTTCAATTAAACATTCCAAGCTTGATGAGTTAATANTCCATCAGCTAATGGGTGGTGTCACTAGATGTTTCTTTTGGAAGAAATTTTTTTCACTTGAGATAATGGAACCAATTTAAAAGAAAGTCTCACATGGTTCATGCCACAGAAGGTGGGGTTAAGACAAATCAATTGAGAAAATTATTTTTTTTCATTTAAAAAAAAAATTTAATCACTCACCCCAAATTTACAAAATTATGAACAAGAAGTTTAGGAAGCTTTAGGAACAAGGTATCCATAGACCCAAATCAAGTTCACTTCTTCGGTCCCGTCTCTGGCTCATATTAACGGTGATGTGCTTGAGTAAACAATCTCAGTTGCCCTGGTGGAGGGGAATTCGATCGAAGGAAGTAAGTATGTCTAGAATTCTAGGTTACATCTTAGATTACGTACATAATCATGAAAAGTGTTTTATTGTGCTATGAAAACTACTCTCACAAAGATGAATAAATTTCTCTTCAAGCATCAAATAAACATGCATGAAAGGGAAGACTGAAGAACTGATTTTACGATGAAAGGCTAAAATATGAAGATATAGTTATGAATTTCGAGCTAACTAATGTACCTAATACATACTAGAATGATGATGATACGGGGTGTAGGATTACCGTGGTTCCGCGGGTCCCATGTCGTAGATCTCGTGATTACAAGATTAATGACACAATGAAATCCTTATGTTATTTTTTTGCTATTTTAAACAAGTTTCCACCTTTACTTCTTTCGTACTTAGTTCTTTCCAATTTTCCTATTTCCCAATTAGGTTATTTCCAATTCGTAGACTTTTCTTTATTTTATGCTCTTCGAAAGGGTCGTATCATTTACTTTTGCAATGGTGTGTCACTACCTTGCTTTGGAATAGGTGGTGGAATCTGCTCACGTCCAAAAACATAGCCAATTTGAAATTTTCAATGTTGTTTTCAAACAAAACAACTGCTGATCGAGGTTGATTCCCTTCTAAAAGCCACCAAAATTGTATATTATCATTCTCTTGACATTCCACAATCACTACCCACCCTCACAAAACCCACTTTCTAAGAACCATATAAGATCCCTAGAGCGGTTACAACTGGTATTAGAACCCAAGAAGCTCTAGATTTTTTAGAGTGTCTTTTTGTGTTAATCCAAAATTCCAAAAAGAAAATTCCACCGTACCAAGATACCGCAATTCCGAGTCCTAAACAAAAAATTTCCATAATCCAGCCTTCTTAATTCCACCAAAATCTTACGCCGACACTACCACCAAAATCTAAGCCCCATACCAACTATGATTTACAATCCTACACACGTTAAAACCTAATCAAGAGGAAAGGACGACAACCACCAAGAAGAACCCTCGGCAAGGTATCTAGGAACTTACTATGGCGAATATGTAGCAAAAAATTCTCCAACTGCAATAGAACTTTGCCTCCTTCGAGAAGAGACAATCTGATGAGATCATCCATAGCCACAACCGTGGTTCACCAGATTAATAGGAAGTACATCTCTTTCACCAAAAAGCTTCAAGTGAAGAACAACCGATGTCACATAGATTTGATGGAAGAATCTGAAACATATTCGAAAGCGAGAAGGGAAGAGTAAGGTCATCGCATGATCTAACATGAAAATGGAGATATAGCGTAAATATATAACCGCACATTACTGATAACATATGCTTATAAAACTCCACACCTGTGCCAGAAAAATTCTTCCGTGAGAGAGTACACAGTTGAATTTGATCAACTTATGATGAAATGTGAGTTGGTGGAAAGGAGGCTATAGTAGTGAGATAGCTTAGAGGATTAAGATCGTCCATTGATAATGTGATATACAGTTGCAACCCAATTGGACAATACAAGATGTGCAGATCGTAGCCTTAAAGGTGGAGAGACAACAGAGCAATATCAAGTTCAAAACACCCTTCAAATGGAGTTCAACTATCGAATCAAGCAGCAAAAATACATCTAGAAGATCAACCCAACATATCCTGCATGAGGAAAAATTAGTTCAGAGTGAAGAAAAAGTGGCGACAACCAATACTGTAAGTTTTTCTCAGTCAAAACATGCTTCAAGTGCCACAGTTATGGGCATACTGCATCAGATTGCCCAAATAGCAGAATGATTGCTTTTACTGAATAGGGAAAGTTGAAAACATGGACAGTGAAGAATGAAGATGTCCATCGATAATGTGATAAACACTTGCAACCCAATTGGACAATACAGGATGTGCAGATCGTAGCCTTAAAGGAGGAGAGACAACAGAGCAGTATCAAGTTCAAAACACCCTTCAAATAGAGTTCAACTATAGAATCAAGCGGCAAGAGTACATCTAGAAGATCAACCCAGCATATCCTTCCTAAGGAAAAATCAGTTCAGAGTGAAGAAAAAGTGGGGAAAACAAATACTGCAAATTTTTCTCAGTCAGGACATGCTTCAAGTGCCACAGTTTTGGGCATACTGCATCAGATGACCCAAATAGAAGAATGATTGCTTTTACTGAATAGGGAGAGTTGAAAACATGGACAGTGGCACAGGAAAGAATGAAGATGTCGGAGATGAGTATTAGATTCCAGAAGACAAGGAAGCTTATGATTCAAGATGAGCCCATCAGAGAGACTCCAATCAGTCAAACATTAATTGTTCTAAAAGATAGTAAGTCGAAGGAGCAAAATCCAAAAAAGGAGTAGCCCTTGAAAAAGTTTCCAGATATTCTAGTTGACAGTTTACCTCCTGAGTGGATAATCTTGAGTGCGGTTCAGCCTACTATAGTTACATTTCAGAGTATGTTCCACCAGACATTCTTGTTTATCGGGTGCCTCTAACCAAGTACAAAAAGTGGGACAAAAATCTAACATATTAAGGGCTCAAGTCTTGGTTCATAAGAATATCATTCATGAATAGTTTCAACTTTGGTTGTGCCAAAAAAAGATAGCTATTTATTCTATCAAGACAGACTTTGGAATGATAAATGTTTTAAAGTTGCAACGAGTGAGTATGAGCATAGATTTAGCAGTAAAGTTGTCACAGCTACAACAAGACAATTACTTTATCAGATTGTAGTAGATAGATTCCAAAAGCTTTTTGGAAAAAAGACAAAGCTCGTCCTACCCATGTAGAATGCTGTGGGATGCAGAATGTAGCTGTCTGTCAACCTTTTGAAAATTGAAAATAATTTTGAAATTTAATTTAAACATAAGAGGTATATAATTAGGGTTTTGAAAGTAGTGTATTTTGATTTTTCAAAAATGAGACCAAATGGATCTCATTAGTCTAATAGTTTGCATAATCGTGTCCGATACCGCAAATACTAGACCTTCCCGAAAGATAAGTGTAGACCTCGGCGATAGAATCAATCATGTAAATTAAGAGATTTGTGACATCCATTTGGTTTGCAAACCTTTTATGTGTGCCGACAAGTTCCCATACTTAATACAAAGATTAAATAAAGTGTATTTTACCTAAGTTCCAAGTTCCCTATAGAGACAAGTCTCTACATTAATTACATCCAAAATGACTGGAGTCACTTGAGAAAACTCACGATAATGATCATAGATGCTAGTCTTCAAGAATTCGAGGTTTGAGTTTTCACGGTAGGACGTGGAAAGACAAGTGGGAGTGGTTCAAATGTGAACAATTACTTTCAAGAGTCCAAAGGGAGAAAAAGGTAGGGGATGTCACAGATCCTAAATAGACGCCTCAGTGACTTTCCAAACAATCTTAATGTGTGGCTGAGTTTTGGAGACAATGTTATTTAGGTGTTTAATCCTACCAATTTTATTATTTAGGCTTATATTTGCATAATGTTGATTATGCAAATAACCCGCAGAGATAAGAGGGTTTACGTCGTGTCACACGACAACTTCGGAATCTAAGGCGAGTTAGGACTTACGTTGCACAACACAGTTGTACAGAAGCCTAAAGAGGGTGTAAGGATTTATGTTGCGCTGGGCAAGCTACCTCGAAGTCCTATGAATTGTTATTATGCTAGAAAGAGATAATGCTAAAGAAGATGCTCTTGTCGCTCAATTCAAGCTCCTCGTCATGCTACCCACAAAGTTGGCTCTAAGCTCCTGTTGTAGCGATGACTCCAAGTTTAAGTGTTTGAAATTGGTGGATTATGTTTCACAATTTTGGTGTTAGTTTGGTTTTGTTTCATTTTTTTTGTTTCAGTTTTAGTTCTGATTTTGCATGCAGAATAAACAAATTACAGATAAATAAATTGTACTTGAAAAGTAAAATGCAGTAAAGTAAAATATTATAGATAAACTGTAAAAACTGTACCTGGGTATCTGCTACTGTTGTATGATTAATATTGTGAACATAGTATGATTTGCAACAATTTAAATAAACTTGCAAGAAAAATAAGCAAAACGAGAAAACTCAGCACGAAAGTAAAAAAACAATGAGTCGTAGCAAAATACAAACAGCCAAAGCAAAATCTGTGCTCACATATGGAAGACCAAAACAGGGTATAAGACATCAATAAAGGTGGGGGCTCAGAGTTGTACTATATGCTTCCCAACCTTGGGCAAGAGTTACCAACCTAATAATCTACAGAATGCAGTCCTTAACTTCAATCCAAGTGATTCATAGAAAAACTCTTTCATTTTCATGCAAAAGCTGTTGTTTAAGTCTTTTTTTATGCAGAGTTCTTTTTAACATGCAAAAGAGATTTTGTTTTATTTTGTAAATATTTTATAAAGTCGTGCTGTCCACAAACTAGTCACTCTAATCGTGTTAGAACTACTGACAACCTAAGAGCGTCGGGGGCAACAATCCCACCAAGAGTCGACAAATAGTATTGTCGGTCAATTTTCTCTCTTATTGAAGATTCTTGAGGTAGGAGATATTATTCTAATAATCTCACTTCGTATCCCTCGTTTAAGCACACATAAGCAATATCATCATTGCTCTCACCAACTAGACCCTAGGTTTATCCTAATCCGGTAATCCACATGTGACATTAACAAATATCCCCAATTGCCAGGAGGATTTGAGTGTAATATCCAAGCTCAAATCCCAGTGCACTCACTATAAGTCAAGTCATGACGGAAATTCCACTAATGATTTAATTAAAGAAGCATGAACTACGTCTCGGTGCATCATCATGTCTAGTGTCTTAATCAGTTTGGTCAAGTGTCTAGTTTCATTATTCATTCAAAAATTAGAAAGATGAACGCTCACCTAAGGTGTGCTCCTGAAATCTAGGAAGTCTACACTGAAAATTAGGTAAATGAACTCTCACATATGGCGTGCTACTAAAATCTATGAAACCTACACTGAGAATTAAGTTGATTAACACTCACCTATGGTGCGCTCCTAAAATCTAGAAAGCCTACACTGAGAAATAAGTAGATGAACTCTCATTTCGGGTATGCTCCTAAAATCTAAGAAGCCTACACTTTAACTTGTGCTTAAAGTGATTTAAGGTGTTCTACCCTCAATTAAATGTTTTTCAACTAATCCTCAAATATTTCTAAGTGTCTTCCAAGTAATTAAATCAGAAATTTTAGTTTTTTGACTTAACCATTTAACAAAAGTAACAAAACAAACGAAAAGATAAAATTGACCAACTTCCAAAACTAACAAATTCAATGGGGAAATAGCAAGTGAATTAACCTAAAAGCGTTTAAAATCTTTCAACAACTGTAACTAAAAAACTCTCAATAAGAGTGCTTAAGTTTGTTCCAAGACGGAGTTTTGATCAACCCAAAAGTCTTCCAATTCAGAAAGAAAAAGAGAGGTTCAAAAGACACTAAATAGACTCAGAAAAGTGCAGACCAAAAGCTATGAAATGGAATCAAGAAGCGCAACCCCTAAGCCACTAGACAAACCCACGAAGTGCAGCTCGTAAGCCGCCAAACGGGTCCAAAAAGTGTAGCAAAATGAGCCCCTAAACAGTTCCAAAATCGTGCATTTAAAGACTTCAAAATCAGTGTTTAAGGGTTCCAAAACAGCTCTCAACTACTCAAAACAGTCATTTCACACTTCTAAACAACTACCTACAGCAGCTTCTAGGCTCCGACAGCCCTTATATGACCCTAAATAGCATCTATATGAGCCCGAACATCAATTACATGGGCCCAAACAGCAACTACAGCACTCAAACATCAATTTTAAGCAAACTACAATAGTCATAAGCTTCCCACAGCTTGTAAACAGCTACCTACAGCAGCCTACAGTTATCGACATTTCCAAACAGCAGGTCTACAGCAATGGACATCACCAAAAAATCAATTTTAAGCAACATACAACAGTCCTAAGCTTCTCACAGCCTTTAAACAACTACCTACAACAGCCTGCAGCTATCAGCACCTCCAAACAGCAGGTTTACAGCAATGGACAGCACCCAAACATCAATTTTAAGCAACATACAGCAGTCCTAAACTTCCCACAGCTTTTAAACAGCTACCTACAGCAACCTACAGCCATCGACACCTCCAAACAGCAGGTCTACAGCAATGGACAACACCCAAACATCAATTTTAAGTCATACGTAGCAACCTACAGCTCCTTTCAGGACCCGACCGCACTTCTATAGCTCTCCCGAACCTAAACAACTTTTTACAGCGGCTAACAGCTTCCCACAACACTTAAAGCAGCTGACAGCTCCCCAAAACCTAAACAACAGCTTTCTATAGCAGCTAACAGCTTCCCAAAGCAGCTAAAAACTTCCCACAGCGGCTAACAGCTCCCCCAAACAGCCATCTACAACAATGGACAGCATTTCTAAATGTAACACTAAAATTTACTTTTTATGTTTATTCCACCCAAGTCCTTCGTACCACAATTGAAAGCTATCCCTTTATCTTTGAAAAGACAAAACATGTGCATTCATACATTGGTGGGATGCCATGTACATAAAAAAAATTTGAAGTTTCGGTGCTATGTATTTAAATACACAAGGATTATTTGCCCAAAGAAAACTTCATTAATTTGAGGTTCAAATCCTGATGCGAAGCGGTTAAGGGTCCGTTTAGGGCAGCTTGTGCGTTTCAGGATAAGTTGTTTATCCTGAAACGCGGCCTGCGTTTAGTGTAAAAACCCAAACGCAACTTCGGATAAGCTGACGAAACGCGCGAACCAAACGGTACGGCGGCGTTTTCAAAACGCCGCCCGCACTTATAAGCTGCCCCAAACGGACCTTAAGTGTGAATTGACATTCATAACAAGAAATATGCAATTTAAAAGGCAAGGAATTGCAAAGAATTCAACACAGCATCACCAAAGAGGGAGATCCGCTTTTTTTTTTAAAAAAGGAATATCATCTTTGATTCAGTTCTGCAGCTATATGAGGTTAAGGATCTGACACTATTGAACAAAACAAATCCATACGAGGACATTACATATTATTAAATTATGGTCTAATCCATAAACAAGCCAAAATATCAAATGTAAGATCTACGATGCTAGCAGTCAAAGTGAGGTAAATCTCCACACTATGAATTTATTTGAAGCCACAATAGAGCAACAAAGGAAAATTAAATTAGAACACAAATCATATTCTCAGATCTAAGAAACTGGAAATTAGAAATAACTAAACCCAAACAGGTGAGGCAAATCACGGCGTGATTGTTTTATCCAAAATCATGGGTTCGTATACATCTCACAGGCAAAATCAAATCCAAATGTCATCGAGCAATAAGCCAAAATAGTCGGATATCGAAAACAGTATAGGAATGACAGTAGATGCGGAGTGAGTGCCAACTACAACCTTAGATCTAAGGTTAAAATCTACCTGCTAGAAGTTGCAAAAGGTAAAATGCGGAGAGAAAAAAGCTTACGGACCAATGGGCATACGATCTGGAGAGAGGACCAATAAAGGAGAAGACGTTGTTTTCAACCGAGAGAGTTGGGGCTGGCGAAGGGGAGAGCCGAGCGAGAGAGGCACCAAGTCTTCAGGTATGGAGTTGAGGAGGGCCGAATCGAGCGAAGCAGATAGAGTCGAGTGGCTAGGGCTGCGGTCGAGCGAGGAAGAGGGAGTCAGGTTCGGTCGCAAGGAAGTGGGTTTCGGTTGTGAGGAGAGGAGTTCGGCAAGAGGATTCGGTCGTGGTAAGTTGGCGAAGTTTCGGTGCAGGGAGGCGAAGCAGGCGAATGCGGGAGAGGTGAGACGAATGGTTTCCGTTTTGTCTAGGAGAAGGAAGCGAAGTCGAGCGGACGAGAGATCCTGGAGAACGATCAAATCGAGGAGAGAGAGGGAGAGCCAGCAGGGAATCGTGTCCAATTACTGAAAGAAGGGGCGTCGAATTGTATAGCCGAAGTTTGGATGGAGCCGTTACATGAAGCAATTGGCGGGGGATTAATTTGTTTCCATGTGCAGAGGAGACTTAATTGGAAAAAAATTAACTCTTAATTATATCCAATTATTGTGGGATTAAATGATATATTTGAAATTTGAAATTTGAAATTTGTGAGCTGAGGTATATAGCCCATGCTTAGCCCATATTCAGCCCAAGTCAAACTCGAGTTGAACCTGCGTTGAGCCCGGGCCCACGCCCCGCTAAAAAAAACTTGCATCAATTTTCATGTCATTTGTGCGTGCACGGTTAAAATTGACGTTCCGGACGCGTCGGCGCGGTCCGTTTCATCATCCGGGGTCGTCCAGACAAGTTCTCTGACGGTCGGGCCAAAAAATGTGTCAACTTCGTGCGTGGTGTAGTGAGTGCGTTGATGAGTCATGGAGGGTTCACCTAAGTTGTCTGATCCAGTAGGAACTCATTTTTAGGCCCTCTACATATTGGTTCTTAGCACTTGCAACTAGAAGTTGAGTGCTTGGAACCAATCATGCGAATTCTTCACAAAAATGAGTCAAGAAGTGGTTTGAAGCTCTACGGGAGGTGAGTTCCATTACTAATCTGCTAAGATGGTCAACAATGAACTCCTAAAGCTAGATTTTGGATTCTGAAAGTAGGAAACTAAGACATCACTGAAAATGAGGTCAACAGTAGCAGATCTCGCGATTGTGATACCAACGATCCCATGAAATCCTTTTCTTATTTTTTTTCTTATTTTTGCAAGTTTCCTCCTTTGTTTCTTTCCTTTCTAGTTTAATATTTTTCTATTTTCTAATTAGGTTATTTCTTATTATGAGACTTTTATATATGTGTATTAAGCGATCTGGAGTTTCAGTTTTCACTGATTTTATAAATTGGAGAGACATGTTTTATGCTTTTTGGAGTGATTCATCATGTCCTTTTACAAGTGGTATGTTTGTATCTTGCACGGGAATAGGTAGTGGAACATCCTTACTGCCCGTATCTCACTATTTTGCAGTTTGGAAAAGCTGATTACAGTCTAGACAGCCGTCAAACGCCATCTATTCCCATCCAAACGCTGTCAACTCCCATATTATCATCACCTTGTTATTCCACAACCACCTTCCCACAAAATCTGATTCCTAAACACTTTCTATGATACCTAGAACAATATCAGATGACTGTATTTATTCTTGCAAAGGCAACTATGTATATTTTGAGGAAATTCTAATATGTAAAAGACTAATGGGAAAATCTTATCAAATAAGATTCCCAAGGTCTAATCGTTTGAAAAGCTCCTCGACTAATTTACAGAAGGTATATGAATATTTTTAAGTTTCCTTTGGTTTTTGCTCTCTAGCGGGAGTGGTTAAACTGAGGCAAGAAAGGTTAACCTAATTTGGAATGTTCTTCAACTGCAAATATATCTAAGGCCAATATTTTAAAAGGATTAGTAAGTTTTATAGAATACTTTAAGGCTATTTGTAGAATATGCAATAATACAACGTTGGACAAGCAAGTTGGCTGAGACATGGAATGAATGAGGTCCATTGTTTACAGCACGGTAATTTTTTCCATTTTGGAGTGATGGTCCATCTTCCAACGAAATTTATATCTAATAGGCTGCAGGTTCGTTGCTTTCAGTTGGTAAAAATGCATGCTCAAGTTTTGTTCAAAATTCAAGTTACAGCAAGGTTCTGACAAAATAATAAATGAGAGGATATGATGCATTAATATTTAATTTATGAATAGAAGTTATGTCACGCAAATGCATTACTCAAATCCACTCCCTATAGGCTTTCGGTTTTGGAGAAGTGTCAAAATAGTCTAAGTCTTTATCGGGAGTCATTTTAGTCCAAAAGTTCATGAAATTATCAATTTAGGGTGTGTTTGTTTCGATTGTGGATGTATGGAATATTAGTTCAAAAGTTGATATGAATATCTCATGTTTAAAATCTGGTTTTTCATTATTCTGTTCAAAATTTTGAATTTTGAAAGTGTTGTTTGTAGATAAATGTCTGAAATACCATCGATTATATTATAGATAATTCATAATTTTTATGTAATTTTTATAGTTATATGTAACTTCATAATTTTTTTATATCTATAATAGAGATTATATATATATATTAACACTTCAGCATGCAATTCTGTGTGTATTTTTTTACCCCATGTTAATAACATTATATAAATGTGCCCTCATGATTATAATAAATGCATATTTTTTTACCCCTATTTAACTATAATGACAAACACATAAGGGGGGAATAAAAGCATATTTTTACCCCTTGTTAACTATAATGACAAACGCAAAAGGGGAAACCACAGGAATTAAAAATGGAATGATGGGACGCACTCTGAAAGGCGCGTTCATGTTTTTTGCTGAAAACTATACATGGTTTAACACGTGAGAACCAAAACACATGATTCAAACACTCCAAAAATTGATTCTAAACCGACCATGGGTCGAACAACTAAAACAAACACAGCCTTAGTCTCCATATTTTTTTAATAGGGGCTAAAATTATTCTCTTGGGGGATTATTTCAGCCCATATTAAAGGATTCTAGGGACTAATTTGGCAATTTTATTGACTCCGAGACTGAAATAGCCCTATGTAAATAGTTAGGGGACTATTTTGACATTTTACTTTGTTCGGTGTCATATGACTTATTTACACGCTGCCCATTTTCCTTTATTACAACATGCCATTATTTAGCAGGCTTTATGCCTTTGGACTTCGCTGTGGCTAAAACAGGGCTCGGTTTAACCTATAATGGACTAGCAGCTCATTCCATCACAGCAGATAAGGTTGTGCAGTGTTACCTGCACAACTGGACCACAAATGCTAACTTCAAAAAAAGATTCGTGTGTTTTCCTTGGCTGATTTTAGGTTTAGATGTTGAATCTGAATGTTCCAACTTTGACATGGTACTGCCATAACTAAGCATCACTAAATTGGGTTAGCTTTATGCTAATCAAATTTAGCTTAATGATGAATTATCTACAAAGAGATACTCAATGTTATCAAAGCTCAAAGAATAATGTGATGCATACAGGTTTATTAACTAAAGTGCTAATAGGTTAAATAAAAACTATTAGTGTATAAATGCTTTCCTTGACAATTATAAAATATAAATATCACTTAAAAGTTGATATAAATTAGGATAGAATTTGCAATTCATACATGTTTTTACAGTTTCTCAGCATTCATTTTTAAAATGCAAAATTCCATGTTTCCTTTAAAATGTTAAATGCAAGATAAAAAAGAATAAAATAAGATATATGCATGCATATGTGAGTCACTTCTGGATGGTACTAGCAGGAGAATGCAT
Organism: Phalaenopsis hybrid cultivar; assembly: GCA_002079205.1. Lineage (NCBI taxonomy): Eukaryota > Viridiplantae > Streptophyta > Magnoliopsida > Asparagales > Orchidaceae > Phalaenopsis > Phalaenopsis hybrid cultivar. Next base: position 187,814 of record JXCR01043593.1, read on the forward strand.
TGTACATGTGCACAAAATGGAAATGAAAATGGAAAGGGGAATGAAAATGGATTGTCTGTTTTTATGGTGTGTTGGAATGATTAAACGTATATTTTTTAAAAGTATATGTTGAAAACGCAACTCTCAATTATGAAAAGTGTAATCTATATAAATGAAAGGAAATGAAATTATAGTTTTACTGGTCTCTTTTACTGCACAACTTTTACTGTTATCGTACTTTTACAAAAATATTTTACAATAAACATTATTGTAATTTAAAAACATTTACCCACTGAGTAGCTTCAACTTAAACCATAGTTATAATATTTTTACAGGAAAACCAGCTGTAAATTAGATGGACCCTAGGAGTGCATGTACAGGTTTCGGGGAGTGCAAGCTGATAAGTATTACAGTTTAATTTATTTTTGTTTAAAGATAAAAGTTTAAATATGAACAATCTGTTGTAAATATAAGTTTATAAATAGCATGATTCTTTTCTACTTCGGATTTTTATTTCTGCAATGAAATGAAAGTGTTAGATGAATTTCCTCCATCCAACCGTCAGTTCTCGCTTAATCATTTTAAGCTCACCCGGTCAGATTGTGATTTAGGGTTTATGTAGTCGGAGATTCGTGTTGTTTATGTATGTTTGTTATTTATTTCCGGTTTCTTCCTTGTAATCATCTGAATTTTAGCAATAATATTTATATTTCTTCTATGGTTTGGGTTAACACCGGTTCATTTTGTACCAGAACTAGCCTAACCCTAGTCCTATCTTAGAGTTTCCTAGCACCCGCATAACCCTTCCACTAATTTTTTTTTTCTTTTCTATCATCAACCACCCCTTCCAAACCTAAACTCGAATCATGTCACCATAGAGATACATACCGGAAACTACCAGGGACAAGACAAAGGGAGATTTGTCGGCTTCAACAAAAACTAGCGAAAATTGACTATAGAACCTAAGGAGAAATTACCATTAACCGTGATCTGGAAAGTCGAAGAGGAGATGGAGCCAAATCTGAATCTATTTCATAGGGAAGGCATCAACGACAAGGAATACTGACCCCACCGCTTCAAATTCAATATCAGAGGATGCCGAGAGAAGAGCCCACAAATGGCGAACACAGACACTTCACCATCAAAATGGATCTACCAAAGTTTGATTGAGGTATGGATCCAGATGAGTTTATTGACTAGTTGTAATTTGTTGAGCAAACCTTCGAATATAAGAATGTGTCACGGGATAAGCAAGTAAAATTAGCAGCTATCAAGTTGAAAAAGAGTGTCTTATTATGATGGGAAAAATTATAGAGACAGAGAAGAAGAGAAGACAGTGATAAGATTACAAAGTGGGAAAAGATGAAAACAATGCAGAGAAATTATCTTCCACCTAGAGTTGTAAACGAGCTGAGCTTGAGCGAGCTCAGACTTGGCTCGTTTTCGGCTCACTCGAAATTGTTCGTATTCGAAATCGGCTCGTGTTCTAACCCGGCTCGTGAATAGTGTGTTCGTGTTCGGCTCGAAACTTACTCGTCAAAATTAAACTGAAAAATAGATGTAGAGTGCTGGAATCAAACCTGGACCAAATGTATGCAAAAGAAGACGCATAACCATATTACCACACGAGTTTTAAACTTAGATATAAATATATATAATATATTATTAAATAAATAATATATGTAATATATTATTATATAAATAATTATATAATTTTTTTTTTATTTCGAGCTAAAATGAGCCGAACACAAGCGAACAAAGAACTATTCGTGTTCGACTCGTCTATAATTCGAGCTTTAAAAACTTGTTCGTGTTCGACTCGTTTACTTAACGAACGAGTCAAACACAACCTATTCACGAACAACGAGCTTTTTTGACAGCTCTACTTCCACCTCATTACAGTCAGGACATGTTTCTAAGAATCCACCATTGTAATAGCAAGACCTATCAGCGGAGTAATTCATAACTCAATTCGACTAGTTATAGATAAAGTGCAAGTTGGTCAAGCTAGAGGAGCATATGATAGCCCGTTATCTGGGAGGCCTGAAACCCGCTATCAGTAAGGTAGTACAACGGCAACCCTATTGGTCATTTGGAGATGTCCAAACCTTAGGGTCCGTTTGGGGCAGCTTATAAGTTAGGGCGGCGTTTTCAAAACGCCGCTGTACTATTTTGTTCACGCATTTCATCAGCTTATTCGAAACTGCGTTTGGGTTTTTACAATAAACGCAGGTCGCGGGTCAACCCCTGGGATCGGCCCGCGGGCCGCGTTTCAAGTTAAACAGTTTATCCTAAAACACACAAGCTGCCCCAAACGGAACGTTAGTGTTGAAAGTGAAAAGGCAGCAGAAACAGAGCAGACAACCATTATTAGTCAGGCAATCAACCGCTATTGGAGACACCAGCAGGAGCCAGTCTCAGAGTGTTAAAAAAACTTATTCATTTACGGACAGAGCCACCCTAAGTGAGATTATTCTGAGAAGAGTACCACACCTACTACAGTCCCCACCAAAAAATACTTCAGATGCCATGAATTTGGGCACATCGCCTCCAACTGTCCAAAGAGTCGGGTTATGTCTTTTACCAAGTAAAACGTGGCGGAGGAGGTTAGCGACGAAGAGATAGCTAAAGAATAGGATAAGGTGTATCATCTTCCACAATAAAAAGGAGAGGGGCTCGTGATTCAACTAGTCCAATAGACCAAGGATAAAAGAGACTTGCAGTGGCATCATCACAATATATTCTACACTCGTTGCACCTTGAATGGGAAGGAATGCAGTCTCATCATCAATGGAGAGGTAGTAAGAGCGTAGTCTCTACACATATGGTGAAAAAGTTGTGTATCATGATTCGGAAACACTCCCCACCATATTCTCTGATGTGACTAAAAAAAGGATAACAGAGTCAGCATTGACCAGAGGTGCCTAGTGGAGTTTTCAATCGGAAGTAACTACAGAATCAGGTTTGGTGTGAGGTAGTACCCATGGATGTCTGTCACCTATTGTTGGGAAAACCGTGACAGTTTGATCGTAAAACTAAGCACGACGGATTGAAAAACATATACTCCTTCACCGATGATGGGAAGCGTATCATCCTTCTCCTTTCGACGGAGCCCGATATCATAAGTGTCCTTGCCAGAAGAACAACATCGGTGGGACCAATTTTCGTGATAACAGAAAATGATTGGACAAAATCATCAGCTTCAGACACAAAACAAGCATGACAGAGAGCATTTCAAAATATCAAGGTCGATACCTAACCAATAGTGCCACAACCGTTTGAGGAGTTTCAGGATACCCTCACTTTGGATCAGATTGAGCTTATCATGGATTATTTTGGGAGTATTCAGTGGCATAAACGAGACATGCAGACTTAGTTCAGTTTAGTAGTGAACCCCCAGGAGAGAAAATCGATAGGATGTATGTTCGTAAGTGGAGGAAAATCTTCAGGTGTTTTGGGAGACAATATAGAAGACATAGAGATCATGATGCTGCTAGGATTGAAGATAAAGAGCCAGAAGCTTTACCGAATGAAGTCAAAGCTCCCTCAACCCTGGAAAACTGAAACGTGGGACTTAGGGGAGACGTGGCCTGACTGAAACAACCACAAGGTTCAACAAGTAAAGGCCTTCGATATTGTAAGAGGCTGAACCGACCCCCTGCTCCCGCATTCATTGGGTGGGAATTATTCCTCCATTCATTTTTTGTTTCCCGCCTATATATCTATTATAAATATGTGTGTTTGTCATCTTAGAGTTTAATTTTTGTCTTTCTGATTTCAAGTTTATGTCCAGCTTGCCGCCGCTAGCTATTTTCCCATCTATGGTTGTATCTGAAGGTGCGAAGACGCTCCAGATGTAACTCGTCCAAGGTATTGATTTTCTTCGGAGGTTCGAGAGGTGCTCTGGCTGTAACTCCGGCCTGTAGGCTTTCATGTTTCCTGCCACAAGCCCAAACTTGCTCCTATTTCGTGTCGTCAGCACCCAAAACCGTCCCTACTTCCTGTTGCCAAACCCTTTTCTCCCTAATCTCTGCACTGCAACTACCTCTTACCTATTCCACTGTTTCAGCTGCCACTAAACATCCCCCAAACCCCTATTAATCTGATGTCAACCTTATTCCCTTCATTACAGCCTCCGCAAGCGCCCCTCACATCTTGTCAGCCTTCAGTAAAACAACAATCTTCTCATTGTTGCTTCAACTCCACACCTACCCAACCCTCTCTAGCCTACCGCCACCTCATCCAGCCCCTCACACCATTGTCTGCAGGGCTGCCCCGCCTCGTCTTAGTTGGAGATTCGTGTTGTTTGTGTGTGTTTGTCATTTATTTCCTGTTTAAAAGAATCTTCGTTATAACCTTTTGAATTTCAACAACAATATTTATATTTCTTCCCACCAATAAAGGATCAGGTCTATGAGAATTGAACTTATGGCTATGCCTTAAAGGTACAATAATTGAAGTTTGAATTTTTAAAAAATGACTTTTTTTTTTAACAAAAGGCTTTGAGGGCTATTAATTTTACCATATTCTTTGATTGCTCTAACTTTATTATAGATGTTGTTAAGGCTATTCACCCATTTCTTTTTTTCGATTAAACACTTCATGATAATAGAATTATTAACTCTTTGATGGTTAAATGGATAAATAGTAGTTCCTTTGCCATTCAATTTAAAGATTTTTCAACATTTGTTAAGAATAATGATAATTTTGTTGCTTCACAATTTACTCCAAAGATTGGATGGCAAAACTTACGAAAATACATTATTCCAATTCACCTTAGCCTTCTTTATTGTCTTATCAATCAAATTAATCTTACTTGACAATAACCATGTCATCTCCTTTTTACCGAAATGTACATTCTCGATCAACTCATTATATTCTTTCTTGATGATAAGGGTATTCATAATCCCAGATGCTTTTGTATTTCAATAAGTACTTCACTTAAAACAAAAATGTTTGAATGGACTGATTATATGAGGAAAATTCCTAACAAGGTATCTTTAGTTAACAAATGTATTATCTAACAACTATCAATGATAGATACAATGATAGTTTGGAGGATGAATTCCATATCTTCTTTATTTGAAGTATTATTTCTAATATACAGAGGAAATTTTACAACATTTTTGGTGTCTCCAAACTCGTTGATAACATGGACTTGGTTGCTTCCACTTAGAGTTATAATTTACTAAGAAAGAGTTTTGAAGGCTATGGGATGTTTTCATTTTATTTTCTATTAGTAACATTTAGAGTGAAATGAATAGTAGATGTTTTGACACAAAAAAAAAAATGATAAAGATCCTTTGGTTTGAAATGATTATTCTAACATATTTTTAGATCAGCAATGCAATGGGAGAAGAACATCAGAATCAATAAAAATTTAGAAAATATCCTTTTCCCTGATCCAACTAGAGCATTTTGGCTTTCTTTCCCCTAAGACAATTGGATGCCTCTATTTTTTTTATCTTTAGTTAGGTGCTTCCCTTTTTTATTCTTGTATTATTATTTGTACTTTTTTTCTCATAATAAGAAGGGTACGTTCTTTCAAAAAAAAAAATGTCTTCAAACCAACGTATAAATTATAGCATGAGCATAACACAAACAACATCAGCAAAAACCGAAGATCTAAAGTTCAACCTAAATAACATTTAACAAATCAAATCATTTACCCAAAACCAAATTAAACCGTCAATCCCATGGNATCATTCTCTTGACATTCCACAATCACTACCCACCCCCACAAAACCCGCTTTCTAAAAACCATATAAGATCCCTAGAGCGGTTACAGCTGGTATTAGAACCCAAGAAGCTCTAGATTTTTTAGAATGTCTTTTTTGTGCTAATCCACATTTCCAAAAAGAAAATTCCACCGTAACAAGATACCGCAATTCCGAGTCCTAAATAAAAAATTTCCATAATCCAACATTCTTACCTCCACCAAAATCTTACGCAGACAACTACCACCAAAATCTAAGCCCCATACTAACCATGATTTACAATCCTACACACGTCAAAACCTAATCATGAGGAAAGGACGACGACCACCAAGAAGAACCCTCGGCGAGGTGTCTAGGAACTTACTATGGCAGATATGCAGCAAAAAATTCTCCAACTGCAATAGAACTTTGCCTCCTTCGAGAAGAGACAATATGATGAGATCATCCATAGCCACAACCGTGGTTCACCAGATTAAGAGGAAGTACATCTCTTTCACCAAAAAACTTCAAGTGACGAACAACCGATGTCACATAGATTTGACATAAAATATCAGAGAAAAAGCCAAGATTTTAAAGTGAAAATTGACTTGCTAGATTTTGAAAGTTGTATAAATTTGGATGAATTCATTGAGTAACTCCATGTAGTATAATGAAGCTTTGAGGATAAAGGCATTCCATCAGACAGAAAGGTAAAACTAGTTGTCATTAAGTTAAAAAAGAGTGCATCTCTGTGGTGGGAGAATCTGAAACATATTCGAAAGCGAGAAGGGAAGAGTAAGGTCATCGCATGATCTAACATGAAAATGGAGATGTAGCGCAAATATATGACCACACATTACTGATAATATATGCTTATAAAACTCCACACCTGTGCCAGAAAGATTCTTCTGTGAGAGAGTACACGGTTGAATTTGATCAACTCATGATGAAATGTGAGTTGGTGGAAAGGAGGCCATAGTAGTGAGATAGCTTAGAGGATTAAAATCGTCCATTAATAATGTGATATACAGTTGCAGCCCAATTGAACAATACAGGATTTGCAGATCATAGCCTTAAAGGTGGAGAGACAACAAAGCAATATCAAGTTCAAAACACCCTTCAAATGGAGTTCAACTATCGAATCAAGCAGCAAAAATACATTTAGAAGATCAACCCAACATATCCTGCCTGAGGAAAAATTGGTTCAGAGTGAAGAAAAAGTGGGGACAACCAATACTGCAAGTTTTTCTCAGTCAGGACATGCTTCAAGTGCCACAGTTTTGGGCATACTGCATCAGATTGCCCAAATAGCAGAATGATTGCTTTTACTAAATAGGGAGAGTTGAAAACATGGACAGTGAAGAATGAAGATGTCCATTGATAATGTGATATACAGTTGCAACCCAGTTGGACAATACAGAATGTGCAGATCGTAGCCTTAAAGGTGGAGAAACAACAGAACAGTATCAAGTTCAAAACACCCTTCAAATAGAGTTCAACTATCGAATCAAACGGCAAGAGTACATCTAGAAGATCAACCCAGCATATCATTTTTAAGGAAAAATCGGTTCAGAGTGAAGAAAAAGTGGGGATGACAAATACTGCAAGTTTTTCTAGTCAGGACATGCTTCAAGTGCCACAGTTTTGGGCATACTGCATCAGATGACCCAAATAGAAGAATGATTGCTTTTACTGAATAGAGAGAGTTGAAAACATGGACAGTGGCATGGGAAAGAATGAATATGTCGGAGATGAGTATTAGATTCCAGAAGACAAGGAAGCTTATGATTCAAGATGAGCCCATCAGAGAGACTCCAATCAATCAAACATTAATTGTTCTAAAAGATAGTAAGTCAAAGGAGCAAAATCCAAAAAAGGAGTAGCCTTTCTTGAAAAAGTTTCTAGATATTCTAGTTGACAGTTTACCTTCTGAGTGGATAATCTTGAGTGTGGTTCAACCTTCTATAGTTACATTTCAGAGTCTGTTCCTCCAGACATTCTTGTTTATCGGGTGCCTCTAACCAAGTACAAGAAGTGGGACAAATATCTAACATATTAAGGGCCCAAGTCTTGGTTCATAAGAATACCATTCATGAGTAGTTTCAACTCTGGTTGTGCCAAAAAAGGATAGCTACTTATTCTATCAAGACAGACTTTGGAATGATAAATGTTTTAAAGTTGCAATGAGTGAGTATGAGCATAGATTTTGCAGTAAAGTTGTCACAGCCACAACAAGACAATTACTTTATTAAATTTGTATTAGATAGATTCCAAAAGCTTCCTAGAAAAAAGACAAAGCTCTTCCTACCCATGTAGAATGATGCGGGATGCAAAATGTAGCTGTCAGTCAACTTTTTGAAAATTGAAATAATTTTGAAATTTAATTTAAATATAAGAGGTATATAGTTAGGGTTTTGAAAGTAGTGTATTTTGTTTTTTCGAAAATGAGACGGAAAAGATCTCATTAGCCTAATAGTTTGCATAATCGTGTCCGATACCGCGAATACTAGACCTTCCCGAAAGATAAGTGTAGACATCGGCGATAGAATCAATCTGCAAATTAAGAGATTTGTGACATCCAATTAGTTTACAAACCTTTTATGTGTAGACAAGTTCCCTTATTTAATACAAAGATTAAATAGAGTGTATTTTACTTGAGTTATAAGTTCCTTATAGAGACAAACCCCTATATTAATTACATTCAAAAAGACTGGAGTCACCTGAGAAAACTCATGATAATGATCATAGGTGCTAGTCTTCAAGAATTCAAGGTTTAGGTTTTCACGGTAGAACGTGGAAAGACAAGTGGGAGTGGCTCAAATAGGAACAATTATTTTCAAGAGTCCAAAAAGAGAAAAAGATAGGGGATGTCACAGATCCTGAGAAGACACCTCAGTGACTTTCCAAACTATCTTAATGTGTGGCTGAGTTTTGGAGACAATGTTATTTAGGTGTTTAATCCTACCAATTTAATTATTTGGGTTTATATTTGCATAATGTCTGATTATGCAAATAACTCACAAAGATAAGAAGACACGGCAACCTCAAAACCTAAGAGGAGTTAGGACTTACGCTGCACAACATAGTTGTACAGGAGCCTAAAGAGAGTGTGAGGATTTACGTCATGCTGGGCAAACTACCTCGAAGTCCTATGGATTGTTATTATGCTAGGAAGAAATAATGCTGAAGAAGATGTTCTTATCGCTCAATCCAAGCTCCTCGTCATGCTACCCACAAAGTTGGCTCTAAGCTCCTGTTGTAGCGATGGCTCCAGGTTTAAGTGTTTGAAATTGGTGGTTTATGTTTCACAATTTTGGTGTCAGTTTGGTTTTGTTTTGTTTTCGTTTTTGTTTCAGTTTTAGTTCTGGTTTTGCATGCAGAATAAACAAATTACAAATAACAAAATGTACTTGAAAAGTAAAATGCAGTAAAGTAAAATGTTGTAGATAAACTGTAAAAATTGTACATAGGTATCTGCTACTGTTGCGTGAATAGTATTGTGAACATAGTATGATTTGCAACAGATTTAAATAAACTTACAAGAAAAATAAGCAAAACGAGAAAACTCAGCACGAAAGTCAAAAAAACAAGTCATAGCAAAATCTGCGCTCACATATGGAAGACCAAAACAAGATATAAAACATCAATAAAGGTGGGGGCTCAGAGCTGTACTATATGCTTCCCAACTTTGGGCAAGAGTTACCAACTTAACAATCTACAGAATGCAGTCTTTAATCTCAATCCAAGTGATTTATAGATAAATTCTTTTATTTTCATGCAAAAACTGTTGTTTAAGTCTTTTTTTATGCAGAGTTCCTTTTAACATGCAGAAGAGATTTTGTTTTATTTTTGTAAATATTTTGTAAAGTCATATAGTCCATATACTAGTTACTCTAATCGTGTTAAAATTACTAACTACCTAAGAGCGTCGTGGGCAACAATCCTACCAAGAGTTGGCGAATAGTATCATCGGTCATTTCCTCTCTCTTATTGAAGATCCTTGAGGTGGAAGATATTATTCTAATAATCTCACTTCATATCTCTCGTTTAAGCACACATAAGTAATATCGTCATTGCCCTCGTCACCTATTCCCTAGACTTATCCTAGTCCGGTAAATGTTTTCCTTGACAATTATGAAATATAAATATGACTTAAAAGTTAATATAATTAAGATAGAATTTGCATTTCATACATGTTTTTACAGTTTCTCAGCATTTATTTTTAAAATGCAAAATTTCATGTTTCCTTTAAAATGTTAAATGCAAGATAAAAATGAATAAAATAAATATATGCATGCATATGGGAGTCACTTCTAGATAGTAGTAGCAGGAGAATGCATTGTACATGAGCAAGAAATGGAAATGAAAATAGAAAATGGAAAGGGAATTGAAAATGGATTGTCTGTCTTTATGGTGTGTTGAAATGATTAAACGTATATTTTTTAAAAGTATATGTTTAAAACACAACTCTCAATTATGAAAAGTAGAATCTATATAAATGAAAGGAAATGAAATTATATTTTTACCGTTCTCTTTTACTGCACAACTTTTACTGTTATCGCACTTTTACAAAAATATTTTAAAATAAACATTATTGTAATTTAAAAACATTTACCCACTGAGTAGCTTCAACTTAAACCATAGTTGCTAACATTTTTACAGGAAAACCACTTGTAAATTAGATGGACCCTAGGAATGCATGTACATGTCGGGGAGTGCAAGCTGATAAGTATTACAATTTAATTTATTTTTTGTTTAAAGATAAAAGTTTAAATATGAACAATCTGTCGTAAATATAAGTTTATAAATAGCATGACTCTTTTCTACTTTGGATTTTTATTTCTGCGATGAAATGAAAGTGTTAGACAGATTTCTTTCATCCAACCGTCAGTTCCCGCTTAATCATTTTAAGCTCGCCCGGTCAGATTGTGACAGTCGTAGTCGGAGATTCGTGTTGTTTATGTATGTTTGTTATTTATTTCCGGTTTCTAAGGGTCTTCCTTGTAATCATCTGAATTTTAGCAATAATATTTATATTTGTTCTGTGGTTTCATTTCGTACCAGAGCTAGTTTAACCCTAGTCCTATCTTAGAGTTTCCTAGCACCCGCAAAACCCTTCCACTAATTTTTTTTTTCTTTTCTATCATCAACCACCCCTTGCAAACCTAAACTCGAATCATGTCACCATAGAGATACATGTCGGAAACTACCAGAGACCAGACAAAGGGAGATTTGTCGATTTCAACAAAGACTCGCGAAAATTGACTATAGAACCTAAGGAGAAATTACCATTGACCGTGATCTGGAAAGTCGAACAGGAGATGGAGACATATCTGAATTTGTTTCATAGGGAAGACATCACCGACAAGGAATAGTGACCACACCGCTTCAAATTCAATATCAGAGGACACCGAGAGAAGAGCCCACAAATGGCGAACACAGACACTTCACCATCAAAATGGATCTACCAAAGTTTGATTGAGGTATGGATCCAGATGATTTTATTGACTAGTTGCAATTTGTTGAGCAAACCTTCGAATATAAGAATGTGTCACGAAATAAGCAGGTAAAATTAGCAACTATAAAGTTGAAAAAGAGTGTCTCATTATGATGGAAAAAACTATAGAGACAGAGAAGATGAGAAGGCGGTGATAAGATTACAAAGCGGGAAAAGATGAAAACAATGCAGAGAAATTATCTTCCACCTAGGGCTATAAACGAGCTGAGCTTGAGCGAGCTCAGACTTGGCTCGTTTTCGGCTCGTTCGAAATTGTTCATGTTCGAAATCGGCTCGTGTTCTAAACCGGCTGATGAATAGGGTGTTCGTGTTCGACTCATAATTTACTCGTTAAAATTAAACTGAAGAAATAGATGTAGAGTGTTGGAATCGAACCTTGACCAAATATATGAAAAAAAGACGCATGACCATATTACCACACAAGTTTTAAACTTAAATATAAATATATATAATATATTATTATATAAATAATATATGTAATATATTATTAAAAAAATAATTATATAATTTTTTTTATTTCGAGCTAAAACGAGTCGAACACAAGCGAACTATTCGTGTTCGGCTCGTTTATAATTCGAGCTTTAAAAACTTGTTCGTGTTCGACTCGTTTACTTAACAAACGAGTCAAACACGAGTTATTCGTGAACAACGAGCTTTTTGACAGCTCTACTTCCACCTCATTACAGTCGGGACATGTTTCTAAGAATCTATCACTGCAATAGCAAGACCTATCAGCGAAGTAATTCATAACTCAGCTCGAAAAGTTATAGGTGAAGTGCAAGTTGATCAAGCTAGAGGAGCATATGATAGCCCGTTATCTTGGAGGCCTGAACCCCGCTATCAGTAAGGTAGTACAACAACAACCCTATTGGTCATTTGGAGATGTCCAAACCTTAGTGTTGAAAGTGAAAAGGCAGCAGAAACAGAGCAGACAACCATTATTAGTCAGCCAACCAACCGCTGTTGGAGATACCAGAAGGAGCCAGTCTCAGAGAGTTAAAAAAATTGGTTCAGATACGGGCAGAGCCACCCTAAGTGAGATTATTCTGAGAAGAGTAGCACACCTACTACAGTCCTCACCAGAAAATACTTCAGATGCCATGAATTTGGGCACATTTCCTCCAACCGTCCAAAGAGTCGGGTTGTGTCTTTTACCAAGTAAAGCGTGGTGGAGGTTAGCAACGAAGAGATAGCTGAAGAATAGGATAAGGTGTATCATCTTCCACAATAAAAAGGAGAGGGGCTCGTGATTCAACTAGTCCAATAGANAATATATTTAATATATTATTAAATAAATAATTATATATTTTTTTTATTTCGAGCTAAAACGAGTCGAACACAAGCGAACAAAGAACTATTCGTGTTTGGCTCGTTTATAATTTGAGCTTTAAAAACTTGTTCGTGTTCGACTCGTTTACTTAACGAACGAGTCAAACACGAGCTATTCGTGAACAACGAGCTTTTTTGACAGCTCTACTTCCACCTCATTACAGCCGGGACATGTTTCTATGAATCCACCACTATAATAGCAAGACCTATCAGCGGAGTAACTCATAACTCAGTTCGACCAGTTATAGGTAAAGTACAAGTTGGTCAAGCTAGAGGAGCATATGATAGCCCGTTATCTGGGAGGCCTGAACCCCGCTATCAGTAAGGTAGTACAACGGCAACCTATTGGTCATTTGGAGATGTCCAAACCTTAGTGTTGAAAGTGAAAAGGCAGCAGAAACAAAGCAGACAACCATTATTAGTCAGGCAACCAACCGCTGTTGGAGACACCAGAAGGAGCCAGTCTCAGAGAGTTAAAAAAAATGGTTCAGATACGGACAGAGCCACCCTAAGTGAGATTATTCTGAGAAGTGTAGCACACCTACTACAGTCCTCAACAGAAAATACTTCAGATGCCATGAATTTGGGCACATCGCCTCCAACCGTCCAAAGAGTCGGGTTGTGTCTTTTACCAAGTAAAGCGTGGTGGAGGAGGTTAGCGACGAAGAGATAGCTAAAGAATATGATAAGGTGTATCATCTTCCACAATAAAAAGGAGAGGGGCTCGTGATTCAACTAGTCCAATAGACCAAGGATAAAAGAGACTTGCAGTGGCATCATCACAATATATTCTACACCCGTTGCACCCGTTGCACTTTGAATGGGAAGGAATGCAGTCTCACCATCAATGGAGAGAGTAGTAAGAATGTAGTCTCTACACATATGGTGAAAAAGTAGTGCATCACGATTCAAAAACACTCCCAACCATATTCTCTGATGTGACTAAAAAAAGGATAACATTGTCAGTATTGACCAGAGGTGCCTAGTGGAGTTTTCAATCGGAAGTAACTAAAGGATCAGGTTTGGTGTGAGGTGGTACCCATGGATGTCTGCCACCTATTGTTGGGAAAACAGTTTGATCGTAAAACTAAGCACGACGGATTGAAAAACATATACTCCTTCACCGATGATGGGAAGCGTATCATCCTTCTCCTTTCGGAGGAGCCCGAGATCATAAGTGCCCTTGCCAGAAGAACAGCATCGGTGGGACCAATTTTGGTGATAACAGAAAATGTTGGACAAAGACATCAGCTTTAGACAAAGGACAAGCATGACAGAGCATTTCAAAATATCAAACTCGATACCTAACCAATAGTGCCACAACCGTTCGAGGAGGTTCAGGATACCCTCACTTTGGATCAGATTGAGTTGATCATGGATTATTTTGGGAGTATTCAACGGCATAAACGAGACATGCAGACTTAGTTCAGTTTAGTAGTGGACCTTCAGGAGAGAAAAGCGATAGGATGTATGTTCGTAAGTGGAGGAAAATCTTTAGTTGTTTTGGGAGACAGTATAGCAGACATAGAGATCATGATGCTGCTATGATTGAAGATAAAGAGCCAAAAGCTTTGATAAATGAAGTCAAAGCTCCCACAACCCTAGAAAACTGAAAAGTGGGACTTAGGGGAGACCTGGCCTGACTGAAACAACCACAAGGTTCAACAGGTAAGGCGTTCGATATAGTAAGAGGCTGAACTGACCCCATGCTCCCGCATTCATTGGGTGGGAATTATTCCTCCATTCATTTTCTGTTTCCCGCCTATATATCTATTATAAATATGTGTGTTTGTCGTTTTGCAGTTTAATTTTTGTCTTTCTGATTTCAAATTTAAGTCCAACTTGCCGCCGCTAGCTGTTTCCCATTTATGGTTGTATCTGAAGGTGCGAAGACGCTCCAGATGCAACTCGTCCAAGGTTTTGATTTTCTTCAGAGGTTCGAGAGGTGCTCTGGTTGTAACTCCGACCTGTAGGCTTTCATGTTTCCTTCCACAAGCCCAAACTTGCTCATATTTCCTGTCGTCAGCACCCAAAACCGTCCCTACTTCCTGTCGCCAAACCCTTTTCTCCCTAATCCCTGCACCGCAACTACATCTTACCTATTCCACCGTTTCAGCTGCCATTAAACATCCCCCAAACCCTATTAATCTGATGTCAACCTTATTCCCTTCATTANGCGGCATAAACGAGACATGCAGACTTAGTTCAGTTTAGTAGTGGACCCCCATAAGAGAAAAGCGATAGGATGTATGTTCGTAAGTGGAGGAAAATCTTCAGTTGTTTTGGGAGACAGTATAGCAAACATAGAGATCATGATGTTGCTATGATTGAAGATAAAGAGCCAGAAGCTTTGACAAATGAAGTTAAAGCTCCCTCAACTCTAGAAAACTGAAAAGTGGGACTTAGGGGAGACCTGGCCAGACTGAAACAACCACAAGGTTCAACAGGTAAGGCCTTCGATATAGTAAGAGGCTGAACTGACCCCCTGCTCCTGCATTCATTGGGTGGGAATTATTCCTCCATTCATTTTCTGTTTCCCGCCTATATATCTATTATAAATGTGTATTTGTCGTTTTAGAGTTTAATTTTTGTCTTTCTAATTTCAAATTTATGTCCAACTTGCCGCCGCTAGCTGTTTCCCATTTATGGTTGTATCTGAAGGTACGAAGATGCTCCAGATGCAACTCGTCCAAGTTATTGATTTTCTTCAGAGGTTCGAGAGGTGCTCTGGCTGTAACTCCGGCTTGTAGGCTTTCATGTTTCCTGCCACAAGCCCAAACTTGCTCATATTTCCTGTCGTCAGCACCCAAAACCGTCCCTACTCCCTGTCGTCAAACCCTTTTCTCCCTAATCCCTGCACCGCAACTACCTCTTACCTAATCCACCGTTTCAGCTGCCATTAAACATCCCCCAAACCCTATTAATCTGATGTCAACCTTATTCCCTTCATTACAGCCTCCGCAAGCGCCCCTCACATCTTGTCAGCCTTCAGTAAAACAACAATCTTCTCCTTGTTGCTTCAACTCCACACCTACCCAACCCCCTCTAGCCTACCGCCACCTCATCCAACCCCTCACACCATTGTCCGCAGGGCTGCCCCGCCTCGCCTTAATTGGAGATTCGTGTTTTTTGTGTGTGTTTGTCATTTATTTCCTGTTTAAAAGAGTCTTAGTTGTAACATTTTGAATTTCAACAATAATATTTATATTTCTTCCCACAAGTAAAGGATCAGGTCTATGAGAATTGAACTTATGGCTATGCCTTAAAGGTACAATAATTGAAGTTTGAATTTTTAAAAAATGACTTCTTTTTTTTTTTAACAAAAGGCTTTGAAGGCTATTAATTTCACCATATTCTCTTATTGCTCTAACTTTATTATAGATGTTGGTAAGGCTATTCACCCATTTCTTCTTTTCGATTAAACACTTCATGATGATAGAATTATTAACTCTTTGATGGTTAAATGGATAAATAGTAGTTCCTTTGCCATTCAATTTAAAGATTTTTCAACATTTGTCAAGAATAATAATAATTTTGTTGCTTCACAATTTACTCCAAAGATCGGATGGCAAAACTTATGAAAATACATTATTCCAATTCACCTTAGCCTTCTATATTGTCTTATCAATCAAATTAATCTTACTTGACAATAACCATGTCATCTCCTTTTTACCGAAATGTACATTCTCGATCAACTCATTATATTCTTTCTTGATGATAAGGGTATTCATAATCCCAGATGCTTTTGTATGTCAGTAAGTATGCTTCACTTAAAACAAAAATGTTTGAATGGATTGATTATATGAGGAAAATTCCTAACAAGGTATCTTTAGTTAACAAAAGTATTATCTAACAACTATCAATGACAGATACAATGATGGTTTGGAGGATGAACTCCATATCTTCTTTATTTAAAGTATTATTTCAAATATACGGAGGAAATTTTACAACATTTTTGGTGTCTCCACACTCGTTGATAAAATGGACTTGGTTGCTTCCACTTAGAGTTATAATTTACTAAGAAAGAGTTTTGAAGGCTATGGGATGTTTTCATTTTATTTTCTATTAGTGACATTTAGAGTGAAATGAATAGTAGATGTTTTGANTTCCATCGAGAGAAACAAGAACAAATTTAAAGAAAAAAAAATATCAACCTCTTGTGCATGTTTAATCTCAGATGATGACAAAAAATTCTCCTCCCCGAAAGGAAGTAATAGCTGTGCTGCGACATATGAGCCAAAGCAGAACACCAATTTCTTCTCAAGATAAGACCTTGATTCTAGATTTCCATTTAAAGAGCCTTCATGTCTAGCCTTCGTAATTTTTGTGCATCCAATCCCCTAAAAAGAACAAGAAAGTATACATTTGCACAAAATCATAACTGAAATCATAACAATTTCGGTTAATATTTCAAGATTTCTTCAATGAAAAAAAAAGGAAGAATTACATGCATACCACTTAATTCTTATGTATTTACATATCTAACAGTGAAACTTGAACATTTAAATATATGCCACCTTATGTATACATGAAAAGGTTTATTTCACTTTTCAAAAGTTAAAATAATGGTATTTTTTATGTGATTAAAAAGATATTGATGGTATAAATGTAAAAACAAAGTTTAGGTGTTTGAAATATAAATACATAAGAATTGAGTGGTATGTAAATGCTCCCCAAAAAAAACTCGTTTCCTAATTTGGTAAATGAATGCAATGGCAAAAGAGATTAGCATTGATAGACTGCAAAGCTCAAATTTGACAAGCAAAGAGGTTATGTCTGCAATATCTCATAGTCATCCAACAAAAGTTATTATTTCCCTTTGGTTATTTAAGCACTCAAATTAACAGATACCAAACCAAAAGATATATGAAGTAACGAAAAAAGATAAGAGAGAGATTATTCCTTCCTTTAGAGTTATACATGTCACAACCAAGTCTAATAACTTAGAATTAATCAAGTCAGGAACTGTCAGACGGTATTAACATTTAATTTACATTCCAGAGATTTTAAGAACTTATAATATAAATAAAAGAGAGTCTAACAAACCACGAAGTGTACTACACAGAAATCAAAATATCAAGAAATAATTGCATAGACTGTAGACAACATCTCAAACCAGCACATAATTGTATATCACAATAAAAAAGAAAACAATACAAAAAAATTTCAAGCATAATATCAATCAACCTTAATCATCCTCCAAAAAACTAAATCCCTCCTGTAAGACATCAATCTACAAATTTTCCTGTAAAAAAAATCATTAAATTCAACAGTAATTTTTTACAACTTAGTGAGCAATTACAATCTTATTATGTATTAATTTTTTATGTAAATGCAATGCATAAATGACTAAAAGAAATGTAGTTCATTACTTAATCAAACTGGAAGCTTTTATTTTAAATTTAATCATTCCCGTTTCAATGTAAGTATTTATGTTTTTTAACCTCCTTAAGAAATCATATAAGGATTGTTGTCATACTCTAATATATTCTCAAAATTATAATTGTAGGTAGCTTCAAAAATTTGCACCCAGAAGTACACATTTACCATTTTCAATTCCCATATCGTGCACAGGTACATCACTTTTCTTGTCATTGTCAACTGGGAGTAATCCTGATTGACTTAATCATTTATATTCTATTTTCTTTACTTACATCAATCTAAAAACATTAAACAATCATTTTCCCTTTTCCAATTTCACTTCTTTTAATTCTCAAGTCCACAATATACATATAATTATAAAAATAATTGTCTAAAGCGTTAAAGAAATATTTATTAAATTAAAAACAATTAAATACATATAAGAAAATATTTACTCAATATACTTTGCTTGCTTGTCTCAACGACTCCTTAATTTTTGATCTTCTCGATTCAAATGTTCTTTAACCTTAATTGTCGTTAAAAACTAATGTTTTTATTAAATATTACTTCTAAATAAAGTAAATTAAACTTTAATTTTAATTAAAGCATGTCTTATCTTTCAAAGTGATTCGCCCCTCAATCTCGAGATTGAATCTCACTTCCTTCAACTTATTTTTGATTTCAAATACATTTAACATTTAATGAATAATCTTATTTATAAAATATATTAATTATCATAATATAAACCCATTTTTGCCTTAAAATATCACTCAGCTGCCCAAACTCGCGTGCAAGCTCCCCCATTCCGCACGCATGAGCTTCCCATCTTCCTCCTCTGCCTTCGGTTGCTGCTCAACCCATCACCGCGCACACACAACCCTGCCTCCTTTTTCCCTTTCCTCCTTCGGCGTTGTTCAGTTCTCCTCCTTCACGCACGTCAACACAAAGCAACGTCTGCTTCGACTACAACACCGCATGATGAACCAATCTCCTCCATCCTCTACCGCTTGCGGCCGATCGAGTGTGGTATCTCACTGCAAGGAAAAAACAACACAAACCTTCCTTCTTTGATTTTTTTTTCTTCTCCTCTCGTCTTCCTTCACTCGCAGAAAAGACGCTCGGCTCGACAGTGGCGTCTGATGCTAAGCTCCTCAAAGAATATTGTGGTTCTTCCTCTTTTTCTTCATNTTCCATATCTTCTTTATTTAAAGTATTATTTCAAATATACAGAGGAAATTTTACAACATTTTTGGTGTCTCCACACTCGTTGATAACATGGACTTGGTTGCTTCCACTTAGAGTTATAAATTACTAAGAAAGAGTTTTGAAGGCTATGGGATGTTTTCATTTTATTTTCTATTACTAACATTTAGAGTGAAATGAATAGTAGATGTTTTGAAACAAAAAAAAAAAAAGATAAAGATCCTTTGGTTTGAAATAATTATTCTAACATATTTTTAGATCAGCAATGCAATGGGAGAAGAACATCAGAATCAATAAAAATTTAGAAAATATCCTTTTCCCTGATCCAACTAGAGCATTTTGGCTTTCTTTCCCCTAAGACAATTGGATGCCTCTATTTTTTTTATCTTTAGTTAGGTGCTCTCCTTTTTGTCTTGTATTATTATTAGTACTTTTTTTTCTCATAATAAGAAGGGTGCGTTCTTTCAAAAAAAAAAATGTCTTCAAACCAACGTATAAACTATAGCATGAGCATGACACAAACAACATCAGCAAAAACTNTCCTTTTTTTGTCTTGTATTATTATTTGTACTTTTTTTCTCATAATAAGAAGGGTGCGTTCTTTCAAAAAAAAAATGTCTTCAAACCAACGTATAAACTATAGCATGAGCATGACACAAACAACATCAGCAAAAACTGAAGATCTGAAGTTCAACCTAAATAACATTTAACAAATCAAATCATTTACCCAAAACCAAATTAAACGGTCAATCCCATGGCCCTCACTTCTTTTTCAAAGAAAAAGAAAAATATTCCGCATGTTAATTGCAATTCTTACGCAGCCATAAAATACTTTTTAACACAAATTTGATACTAATTTAATATTAGCTCAAGGAACAAAGGTAAAATAAAGCAGACGCCTCCCAAGCAAAGCAGGGAAGGAGTTGCAACATTCAAATTTTTGGATTTCCAACAGAAGTGTTGAGCCAATGTGACAGTGATATGACAGAAATGCCTAAGGTTAAATATATAATATACCTATTAATTTAAGACGATACCTAGAACACAANGAAAGGTAAAATAAAGCAGACGCCTCCCAAGCAAAGCAGGGAAGGAGTTGCAACATTCAAAATTTTGGATTTCCAACGGAAGTGTTGAGCCAATGTGACAGGTGATATGACAGAAATGCCTAAGGTTAAATATATAATATACCTATTAATTTAAGACGATACCTAGAACACAAAAAAAACCTAACTTCGACTCAGCTAAATAAAATTTTCAGTTACAACGAAAGCATTTCCGATAAAAGTTCTCACCGCAGTGCTAGTCACATAAATAGCTGGACTGTCATCAGGGGCCCATNAGAAGTGTTGAGCCAATGTGACAGGTGATATGATAGAAATGCCTGAGGTTAAATATATAATATACCTATTAATTTAAGACGATACCTAGAACACAAAAAAAAACCTAATTTCGACTCAGCTATATAAAATTTTCAGTTACAACAAAAGCATTTCCGATAAAAGTTCTCACCGCAGTGCTAGTCACATAAATAGCTGGACTGTCATCAGGGCCCCATCCATATTGAAGAACCATGCGTGTAGCTATCTGCAATTATCAGTATTGCAATATCTGAAGAAAGTTTTTGATAAAAAATGTTCCATCGAGAGAAACAAGAACAAATTTAAAGAAAAAAAAATATCAACCTCTTGTGCATGTNTTTTTCGATAAAAAATGGTCCATCGAGGGAAACAAGAACAAATTTAAAGAAAAAAATATATCAACCTCTTGTGCATGTTTAATCTCAGATGATGACAAAAAATTTTCCTCCCCGAAAGGAAGTAATAGCTGTGCTGCGACATAAGAGCCAAAGCAGAACACCAATTTCTTCTCAAGATAAGACCTTGATTCTAGATTTCCATTTAAAGAGCCTTCATGTCTAGCCTTCGTAATTTTTGTGCATCCAATCCCCTAAAAAGAACAAGAATGTATACATTTGCACAAAATCATAACTGAAATCATAGCAATTTCGGTTAATATTTTAAGATTTCCTCAATGAAAAAAAAAGGAAGAATTACATGCATACCACTTAATTCTTATGTATTTACATATCTAACAGTGAAACTTGAACATTTAAATATATGCCACCTTATGTATACATGAAAAGGTTTATTTGGCTTTTCAAAAGTTAAAATAATGGTATTTTTTATGTGATTAAAAAAATATTGATGGTATAAATGTAAAAATCAAAGTTTAGGTGTTTGAAATATAAATACATAAGAATTGAGTGGTATGTATGTAAATGCTCCCCAAAACAAACTCGTTTCCTAATTTGGTAAATGAATGCAATGGCAAAAGAGATTAGCATTGATAGAGTGCAAAGCTCAAATTTGACAAGCAAAGAGGTTATGTCTGCAATATCTCATAGGCATCCAACAAAAGTTATTATTTCCCTTTGGTTATTTAAGCATTCAAATTAACGGATACCAAACCAAAAGATATATGAAGTAACGGAAAAAGATAAGAAAGAGATTATTCTTTCCTTTAGAGTTATACATGTCACAACCAAGTTTGATAATTTAGAATTAACCAAGTCAGGAAGTGTCAAACGGTAATAACATTTAATTTACATTCCAGAGATTTTAAGAACTTGTAATATAAATAAAAGAGCCTCTAACAAACCACAAAGTGTACTACACAGAAATCAAAATATCAAGAAATAATTGCATAGTCTGTAGACAACATCTCAAACCAGCACATAATTGTATATCACAATCAAAAAGAAAACATAACAAAAAAAATTCAATCATAATATCAATCAACCTTACTCATCCTCCTAAAAACTAAATCCCTCTTATAAGACGTCAATCTACAGCTTTTCCCGTAAAAAAATAATTAAATTCAACGGTAAGTTTTTACAACTTAGTGAGCAATTACAATCTTATTATGCATTAATTTTTTATGTAAATGCAATGCATAAATGACTAAAAGAAATGTAGTTCATTACTTAATCAAACTGGAAGCTTTTATTTTAAATTTAATCATTCCCGTTTCAATGTAAGTATTTATGTTTTTTAACCTCCTTAAGAAATCATATAAGGATTGTTGTCATACTCTAATATATTCTCAAAATTATAATTGTAGGTAGCTTCAAAAATTTGCACCCAAAAGTATACATTTACCATTTTCAATTCCCTTATCGTGCACGGGTACATCACATTTCTTGTCATTGCCATCTGGGAGTAATCCTGATTGACTTAATCATTTACATTCTATTTCCTTTACTTACATCAATCTAAAAACATTAAACAATCATTTTCCCTTTTCCCATTTCACTTCTTTTAATTCTCAAGTCCACAATATACATATAATTATAAAAATAATTGTCTAAAGCGTTAAAGAAATATTTATTAAATTAAAAACAATTAAATACATATAAGAAAATATTTACTCAATATACTTTGCTTGCTTGTCTCAACGACTCCTTAATTTCTGATCTTCTCGATTCAAATGTTCTTTAACCTTAATTGTTGTTAAAAACTAATGTTTTTATTAAATATTAATTCTAAATAAAGTAAATTAAACTATAATTTTAATTAAAGCATGTCTTATCTTTCAAAGTGATTCGCCCCTCAATCTCGAGATTGAATCTCACTTCCNAGTTTTTATTAAATATTAATTCTAAATAAAGTAAATTAAACTTTAATTTTAATTAAAGCATGTCTTCTCTTTCAAAGTGATTCGCCCCTCAGTCTCGAGATTGAATCTCACTTCCTTCAACTTATTTTTGATTTCAAATACATTTACAATTAACATTTAATGAATAATCTTTTTAAAAAATACATTAATTATTATAATATAAACCCATTTTGCCTTAAAATATCACTCAGCTGCCCAAACTCGCGTGCAAGCTACCCCATTCCGCACACATGAGCTTCCCATCTTCCTCCTCTGCCTTCGATTGCTGCTCAACCCATCACCGTGCACACACAACCCTGCCTCCTTTTTCCCTTTCCTCCTTCGGCGTTGTTCAGTTCTCCTCCTTCACGCACGCCAACACAAAGCAGCGTCTGCTTCGACTACAACACCGCATGACGAGCCAATCTCCTCCATCCTCTACCGCTTGAGGCCGATCGAGTGTGGTATCTCACTGCAAGGAAAAAACCACACAAACCTTCCTTTGATTTTTTTTTTCTTCTCTCGTCTTCCATCACTCGCAGAAAAGCCGCTCGGCTCGACAGTGGCGTCTG
This sequence comes from Phalaenopsis hybrid cultivar, assembly GCA_002079205.1. Classification (NCBI taxonomy): domain Eukaryota; kingdom Viridiplantae; phylum Streptophyta; class Magnoliopsida; order Asparagales; family Orchidaceae; genus Phalaenopsis; species Phalaenopsis hybrid cultivar. Next base: position 211,129 of record JXCR01043593.1, read on the forward strand.
ATGCTAAGCTCCTCAAAGAATATTGTGGTTCTTCCTCTTTTTCTTCATTCCTATTTGCTCGGCTAAGGCACAACTCCATGCTCTGTCTTTCTTGAACCCTCACTCTCTCGGTTGATATGAAGATTTGGACCCCATTCATCCTCTCCTTCAACTTCACTTAAACGAACCGTTCGACCGGTTATTTCGAATTGATTTTTATTTTTTTACTTATTTTTTTATTTCATTTCTCACAATACGGCCATTTTTTTTTTGGTACTGTGGGAAAGAGTGATTCGAGCGATCTATGGTAGCAATACATAGAATTTAGGATACTTTGTGATACTCACAGAAGTAAAAAATCAGGAATCAACTATATAGATAACAGACTTTCTTAGTTCTCCAAAATCAGGAATGCATATTAGGTATGTTAAATATTTTTTCTTTCATTGTATGAAGTAATGTCTTTTACCTTTTTAATGTTTCTTCCTTGTATAAATATAAGTGGAAGAGTGGTTGACGACCAAAATAAAATAAATAATAAGAAAAATTGATTCTTTCATTATCCACACTTGTCTGGTAGTACTCAAATTTTTGTAATGTATAATAGGTGCAAAATATCCCAAATCAATTATACCCAAAATTTTAATTTTCTCGAAAATTATTAAAATATCATTTCAAANTGAATTGATTTTATTTTTTTTACTTATTTTTTTTATTTCAATTCTCACAATACGGCCATTTTTTTTGGGTACTATGGGAAAGAGTGATTCGAGCGATCTATGGTAGCAATACATACAAATTTAGGATACTTTGTGATACTCACAGAAGTAAAAAATCAGGAATCAACTATATAGATAACAGACTTTCTTAGTTCTCCAAAATCAGAAATGCATATTAGGTATGTTAAATATTTTTTCTTTCATTGTATGAAGTAATGTCTATTACCTTTTTAATGTTTCTTCCTTGTATAAATATAAGTGGAAGAGTGGTTGACGACTAAAATAAAACAAATAATAAGAAAATTTGATTCTTCCATTATCCACACTTGTCTGGTAGTACTCAAATTTTTGTAATGTATAATAAGTCCAAAATATCCCAAATCAATTATACCCAAAATTTTAATTTTCTCGAAAATTATTAAAATATCATTTCAAAAAATTCTACTCTATAAAACAATCATTTTGACAATGTAGAACAATATGTTAATTCTTAAAGACGACTAAATTATTGTATTAATTTTGGCTTTGATAAAATTTTCTTTTACTTTTACTCTTCATGGCCACTAGCGGAAAGCCGAAATTATATTTTTCCACCAAAACATGCATGCCTGATAAAATTTTTAATGGGAGAGATAACTTTCTATATATATATATATATATATATATATGTACATATACATACATATACATACATATACATACATATACATACATATACATATNCATGGGCACTAGCGGAAAGCCGAAATTATATTTTTCCACCAAAACATGCATGCAGCCGCTGATAAAATTTTTAATGGGAGAGATAATTTTCTATATATATATAGGGATTAAAATAGCACCTAATAACCCTCATTTCCCCCAACTCGTGAACATGCGGAAGCCGAACAGAGCTGGTTACGAGCTGGAAGAAAAAGAAGGGAAGAAAGGGAGAAGAAGAGGAGAAGAAAAAGAGAAGTAGAGAGGAATGAAAGAAACTAAATTGGTAAGGTAAAATGGCTAGTAGTTTGATTTAAATTTACATTTTTGGGTATTCATTTAATGAATTCATTTCCAATCAAGATAGTAAGTTTTAAGTTAGTTTGAGACAAAATAATGTTGAGATAGTTAATAAAATGAAAAAAAATTCGAAGAGTTCATTCAAGTACTAAATTGTCACTTGGGTTTGGATTATAGATTCTAACCCAAAACTGAATTAATTTCAATGTTTTGCAAGTTTACGTATATGTCTAATAAATTAATGTCTCAAATTTATTTTAAACTCTTCATATTATAAAATGCACAATTACAGTTTCATGTTCATAAATAAAGACACATACAAATTTGGTTGAAACTTTAGTTAATATGAGCCCACAATTAAGTACATTCTAATTATATAAATATTTTATTAGTTGGTGATACTGTTAAAAGAAAATATATAATACTTGTAAGTTGTTATTTGCATATATACTGTTCTTTAACAAATTTTTAAAAAATCACATGTTTATAGAAATAATTAGGGTTTGTTTGGGGCAGTTGTAGCTTGTCCAGCTTATCCAGATAAGTTGTTTATCCTGATAAGCTGCTGATTAGCAGCTGATTCGAATAAGTTGTCTGACTGTTTGGTTTGTGCGTTTGAAAAACAGCTAATTCTAGATAAATGATCATTCTACCCTTGTTTTGAAAAAGTTGTTTAGTTATTTGGTTTGCAGTTTTGAAAACAACTGATTTGTAGGTTTTTTAAAGTAAATGAACAACCTGACACGCAGAAGTTGTAATGTTATCAACAAAACTACTATGTATACACATTATATATTTTAGAACAAATAAAATCTTTTTATAACAGTACAAAAAAATATACACCTCACTAAGTGGCTCGAGTTTAGCTCAATAAGTAGATCGTGAACTGAGCTCGATGAGCTAATAAGCCAAACTCAAGCTAGCCCTGCTTCGACTCATTAGCTTGTGAGGCAATTCATTTAAAAAAAACATTAATATAAAATATGCTCAAAATATATTAAATTTAAAGGTGCAATTTTCTCTTTTTTCTTTATTGAATACTAGCTATATGAAGTTCTAAAAACACCAATCAAGCTAGATTCCTATAGACCTTTGTTGACCTCATTTTGAGGTCATTACTCTTTTTCTTAAGATCTCTAGAAGTTCCTATTGACCATCTTAGAAAACTAGAATTCAAACCCACCCTTTTTAGAAATTCCAGTCACTTCTTATTTTCCTGTGATGTCAAGCATTTATGGTCTCAAAACCATCGTCTTATGGACGAGCGGTTAATAGCTATTGTGTGAAGACTCAGGGAGAAGTTCCCAATAGGATTTCAAGCCCTAGAAAAATCACTTCATGACTTTATCATCACACACTCACCAAATGCATAGAATTCACTAAATTGCACAAAATTGAACTTAAATTGAGCCTAAAGGATGGGTGAAAATACGAACTTCTCCGGATGACCTCCGACGACAAAATGGATTGTGACAACGTGTTCGGGACACCAATTTTAGCAGGAAAAGACACCCATATTGCCATAATTTCCGACACGAGCAAAATTACACGCAAATCGATGAATTCATCAAAACGACCTCCGACGATAAAATGGACAGCGCCAACGCGTCCGGAATGCCAAAATTATCAAAAAGGGACATCCATTTTGTTATGTTGAGACGCACGAATCAAATTTTATTTTTGAAAAATTAAATATTTTATTAATATAATAATATTTATAATCCCACTTAGACCCTAACTCACGCACACCGCCTCCAGTCGACTCCCTCTTCAGCCCGAGTGAAGCCCTAACTTCCGCACTCTTGTCCTCGCTCGATCCAGATGCTCCATCCAGCCGCCCGATCGCTTTCTCCTCTCTCGCGATCGATCGCACCCAAGCATAACCCTAGTTTGCACCTCCTGCGTCGAACACGAGCTCCCCACACACGGCATTCCTCTGCCATTCGCGCACGCGGCTCGTCTCCTCAAGCTCCGCGCGATCGAGAGGCTCTCCAACGGTGAAACTCCAACTGATCGACTCTTCCTCTGCCCTAAGCTGCATTTCCTCCTTAAATGTATTTTTTTCTTATCCCTTTACCTGATTCATCCATCAGTGAGGCTGGTAGGTGGCTGCTCTTCTCCTCTTTTGCCTATAAAACCCCACCTTGGGGAAGTCTTTGGGATTGGCCGAAAATTAAAAAAAAAAGAGGGTGGAGGTGCTGCCGAATTTTCTCCAGGCTTTGTTTTGAAGTTGCCCTAGGTTTGCATAAGAAAATCTTGATCCAATGAGCATTTTGAGAAGAAGAGAGGATTTGAGGCATCTTTGAGTGTGAACATTTGCTGTCGTATTTCCTAAGTCTTTTCAGGAGATTTAGGCTTTTATATCAAGGTGCTTAAGGAGGTTTTTGCTGTTTTTTGTTTCCTTAGGCTGGTTCTTGAGTTTACTATTAAATCTACACCAAGAGGTATTCTCCTTCTCTTCTCTATTCTGCACTATTTAGGATGGTATCAAAAAAATGTTTATCTTCTTGCGGTTTTGGCTTTTTAAAGTTGGATGCTTATTGGAAAATTTTCTCTGTTTATTAGCCCATTTGGAGGGCTCGGTTTTGACTTTATGTTAGCTGGAAATTGCATTTCATTTAGCCAATTTGAAGGGCTCGGTCTTAGCTTTTCTAGGCTGAATTTAGTTGAAAGTTTTACATTAGTTTTAGACCATTTGGTAGGCTCAGTTTGGTTCTTTTGAGACAGAACTTATGCTGGAAATTTCTGCCCTGTTTTGGCTCATTTGTTGGGTTCGGCTTTGACTCTTTTGAGGTGAATTCTTGCTGAAATTTCCCTCTGTTTTCCCCATATGAAAGGTTCGGTTTTAGCTCTTTGGAAGTGGATTCTTGCTGGAAATATTTTCATTTGTTTTGCCCATATGCTGGGCTCGATTTGCCCCTTTCATTAGGCTTGGTTTGCCCCTAGACCGAGACTGGGTTTGACCCTTTGAGAGGCTCGATTTAGCTCTTTTTTACATCATCTCTTGGCTGAAATCCTTGTTGTTTTTGGCCCCTTTGGTGAGTTCGGTTTTGGCCTCTTCTAGGCTGAATCTAGCTGAAGGTTTTAGATTAGTTTTGGCACATTTGAAGGGATGGGTTTGGGCTTCTTTTGGAGTTATATGTTGGCTGAAATCTCTTACTGTTTGGTCCATTCCTTGGGCTCGGTTTGGGTGGGGGCCTCCTCTTTAATACTCTTCCTAAGATTTTTATGGGTAATCAAGTTTGACATCCGAAAATTCATGAATTTCAATATTTATCTCTATGCGGGAATGTTTAATTTGAGCATTGTCATGTTTTATGAGATGAAAGTGGGTTCGGCCCTAATGATCTATAATAACTTGTTCATTCACTCTCTATGTATATCAAATACAATGCAATGGCACTAACTATGGTGGTTTCCTTTTCTGCTGCCTTGGTCGTGAACCTTACTTGGTGTTTGTTGCCTTTGTGGCTTTCTTCTTTGCCCTTACCCGTGAGCCCTACTCTCTTCTCTGACTTGACCCGTGAGCTGGTTTTGGGGCTGATTTGTTCTTTTTGTGGTCCTTGGCCGTGAACTAGTTTGGGGTTTGGTTGCTCTCTTTCTTGCCCCTATCCGTAGGCTTATTCTGTGGTGGCCTTCCCTTTCTTGGCTCTATCCATGAGCTTAAAATATGTGGCGGTCATTCCTCTTTAGTGCTGCCACCCTAATTATATGAAATGAAAATCTTTTAAAGAAAGGGAGACATTGAAAGGATTTGGGAAGAGTATGAAATTGTTGTTTGGAAAAGAGTTCTGGAAGTTTGAAATTGAAATTTGGATGACATAAATGCTATGTTTGGGTTCAGAATTGGGTGCGTGAGTGCATACAAGGAATGGAGCCATGGGTATAGTGTTATGTTAATTTTGAGCTCATTTTAATATATTTGGAACAAAGACTTGGAAAGAATACCCTTCATGGGTTGATCCAATTATAAAATTTGAAAAAGTGATATTCTTCTTGAATTGATTCAAGGATCTTGGGCTCTATTTTTAGATCTCATTGATATAGTTTTGAGGATTGTTTCACTCTTTATCCTTTCGATCTTTTGGGTGGATCGATTCCTCCTCTCTCTCATCCCCATTTTTATTATTTCTTTCCTTGTTTCTTGGTTCGGTTTTTTGTGTTTATGTCTGATACATAAGTGTTCATATATAGTTTTTCGCTATATATGAAACCATCAAGCAAAGTCGCAAGCAGGTCGGTTTTGTTTTGGGGCTTAAGGTGATGATGACAAAGGCACATCGGCGGTAGAGCAGAATGATATCTCATCCTACAACACCGGGACTCGATTCTGGGACTCGATGAACTGTAGGATGAAAGTATCATTCATCGACACAAGACTAGCGGGAGACCCGTACCTTCTTAGGATGTTGGTGGTCCTACGTCTGACAGCGTGATCGACTCATGGACAACTGTACTTTTCCAAACTGATAAGAGTAGATATGATAAGAACAGATACAATATTTATAAAAATATTTTCACTATAAAAAAATTTGAAACAACTTTCCTTTTGTATGTCTGAAATCTATATGCATGACAAAAATAATAAATTTTAAATATAAATTACAACTTGGTTGTCCACCTGTTGATTACATGTTCTGGGCTAAGGAGTACCCTCCTAAGTTAAGTTTAGTAGGACATCATTCTAGTAGAGTGACGGGCTTTATACATCCGGGTTACCTAGTAACCTTCGACGACACTCGAGTACAAATATATATATATATATATATATATATATATATAT
>JXCR01043593.1:222523-234563 GCA_002079205.1 Phalaenopsis hybrid cultivar
AAGTGGCTTGAAGTTCTACGGGAGGTGGGCTCCATTACTAGTCCGCTAGGATGGTCAACCAGGAACTCCTAAGGCTAGATTATAGGTTCTGGGAGTAGGAGACTGAGACCTCACAAAAATGAGATCAACATTAGCCTTATAAAATTTAGTTCTAAAATGAAAGAGTTAAATTGTCATAGTTGGAAATGAAACCAACTTTCACGATTTTGTTTTTTTCTGTACAACTACTTATATGGTAAATTGATTGTTGAATGTACAATAAACTTGCCACATATTTAAAACCTTGTAACATGATGGAGTGTGATATTTTTTTTCCTAGTATGGTATTTTCAAACATGTGCAAGAAATAAAAATGTTCTTTTTTTCTAAACTCAATTGATGGAGGATAACTATCTTGGATTCTTTTCATTTACATATTCCAACTAACATGAATGGACTCACCAAATTATGAACATCTTGGTATCACAAATATAAGCATGAAAGGTGTATATCACTTTTAAAAAGGCAATGGTGGTAGTATTTTTGATATGGTAATAAAGATTTGATTGATATGCATATTATGTGATGCAAGAATTTGAGCCTTTATAAAATTTAACCCTGAAATGAAAGGGTTAAATTGCACCAGTTGGAAATGAAACCACATTCACATTTCTGTTTTTTTTTTAACTAATTATATGGTAGATTAATTGTTGAATGTAAAATAGAAAAATCTTGCCGCATATTTAAAACCTTGTCACATGATAGGATGTAGTATTTTTTTCCTAGTATGATTTTTTCAAACATGTGCAAGACATAAAATATTCTTTTCTCTAAAATCAATTGATAAAGGATAACTATCTTGCATATTTTTCATTTACATATTCCAACTATAGCATGAATGGACTCATCAAATTACAAAGTGTGATATTTACACTTACAACATCTTGGTTTCTCAAATATATGCATGAAAGGTGTATATCACTTTTAAAAAGGCAATGATGGTGGTATTTTTGATATGATAACAAAGATTTATTTGATATGCATGGTATGTGTTGTAGGAAATTGGGTCTTATAAAATTTGACTCTAAAATGAAAGAGTTAACTTGCCTCAGTTGGAAACGAAACCAACTTTCACGGTTCTGTTTTTTTTTCTGTATAACTATCTATATGGTTGATTGGTTGTTGAATGTACAATAGAAAAATCTTGCCACATATCTAAAAACTTACCACATAATGGGGGTGTAATATTTTTTTTCCTAGTATGTTTTTTCAAACATGTGCAAGTAATAAAAATTTCTTCTTTATAAACACAATTGATAAAGGATAAATATCTTACATGGTGTGGAGGTTTGTTATGGGTGTTTGCCCTTACTCGCTTGGTGTTGTGGTGTGATGGTTTGCTTTTGGTGGGTTTGTTATTGGAGTTTTGTTCTTGTGGTGAGGTTTGCATCTGTAAATGGTGTTATGGTGAGGTCTGCTTGTGTGGTGGGGAGGGTTTAAGGGAAGTGGTTTGTGTGAGAGTTGTGAAGGGTTTAGGAAGCTGTGGTGTGTGGTGGTGTAGATGTGCTATTGTGGTTTGTTGGGAGTGGAGGGTTTAGGAAGGTATAGCGGTGTCGTGTATAAATGTGCTATTGTGGTGTATGTGATGGTCTGTGGTGGCGTGTGTGGTGGTGTGTGGTGTGCATACTTTGTTGCATTTTTTAATTATGTAACTTTGTTTTTCTCATCAAAGTAATATAATTGTTAAGACCAAATGGCTAATACACTCGCAATGTGGGACAAAAAAATCAAAATAATATTTGGTGACATCTGCCACAAAAAGATCGATTTGGGAAATAGGCCTACAACCTATTTCAAAAATGAAGGGTCGCAAAATATTATCAGAAAATTTAAGAAAAGTATAGGCAGAGAGATAAAGATCAACTGAGATCAGTTCAATAAAGATTATAAAATTTAAAAGGAATTGAAACGATGATCAACATGCCTGGGGTGAGATCCAGTGAAGCGAACCATTGATGTTTCAGATGAGTTGTGAGCTGAAAAGCTTGTAGTAAGCATTTTTGACATGTCATCTAATTTGGTCAATTTCATTTTATTTTTAAATTGAAATAGAAGTTATGAATTTGTAGGTGGTGCCCGTTGCGAAGAAATTTAAAATCAGTGGACTCAATCTTGAATTGGAGAAGTTGGACCGAATTTTGGGGGTGTCGTCGCTACCGGCAACAATACATGTGCCCAAGTGAGACAGGTTTGATGGTACCCCCGAGAATTTGGAAGTCGACCAATCGGGTGATTCCATCGAAGTAATATAATTGTTAAGACCAAATGGCCAAACAAGACAGGTTTGATGGTACCCCTAGCCCGGACCACCATGAACTTGAGTACACCTGTGGTTCTAAGAGTTTGCGGGTTGAGAATAAAAATAAAGTTGGAGCTACTTTCCTTAGAAGTCAGATATCACAACTGATGACTTCATGGAGCGCAGAACCCAGACATCTGTTGCAACTCCTATCGACCAGGTCCTGCAAATTTTAAATGTAACTAGAGAAATTTCTGAGGATTTGTCGTTGTACTTATTTGCAATAGAGTTGCTTAAAGATCCAACCAGAAAAGATTTTTTCGTAAAGATGCCCGATGACCGTAGGGTGGCATACCTACAACATTTTTATAATCGCAGGAACATTTGAGAGATTTTCTTATTTACTATCGCTTGGGATATTTATATTTCTGTATCGTTTTTCATTTTGCTATGAATATTTCAATTGCTTAGGACATGGCTTATTTAGTGATGCTTATATGTTTATTGTGTGTTACGTAACATTATATGATTGTAGTTAATTCATTGATGCTTCCGTGTTAGCCAGTACGATATTGATCTACATGGATGCAACCAGAAAATGACGCAGGAGAGTTGCAGTTGTCGTATGTTTGATGTACGAATATTATAACTCATACATAGATCACTCTCATTGCATGAAATCCACGTATGTTGGGGACAAATTGGTTGGAGAGTTGTTTACAGGCTACCCAACGAGATTTAACAATATGTTCCGCATGACACAGGCAGTATTCATCGATTTGTTGGAGGAACTACAGGTAAATCATGGATTTGATGGCTCTTCCAGACGACTGCACGAGAGGAGTTAGCTATAACCCTCGACATATTATCGCGAAATGAATCAATGCAAGTAATGGAGTGGATTCAACACTTCTCCGAAATAATTTGCAGATACTCTCAGTGGAGTTGAAGGCACTTGTGAGTTTTTCTTCACAAGTCATAAAACCTACAAATCCTATGTTCGAACGGACCCCCACAGAGATTTCACACGATGCAAGATATGTCGTTCTTTAAGGTAATGTCTTAAATTTATTTTATTCAATTTTCAAAAGAACAACGTTATTATGTAACTCATTGTTATTTTTTCCAAAATTTTATTGAAACAATCGATGGAACGCACGTTAATGCACGTGTTCCAAATAATAAGAAGATCACATTCATTGGTCATTGTGGGTCACCGACACATAATGTAATGATCGTATGCAACTTCAACATGTATTTCACTTATGTCATTGCCGGTTGACAGTAGAATTTTCAAAACTACAATACGGAATAACAAGTACAACTTCTCGCATCCTCCCATTGATACGTTTGAGACTCAGCTACTCTCAAAATTCAATTTCCCTCAATACTAATCATGCAATGCATATGAGGTAAATATTTTTTGTTGATGTTGGATATTCATTACAACGATGGTATCTCAAGACCTATTCTGATACGAGATATCACATACGTGACTTTGAGCAAGCAAACAACGTACAAAAGACAGAAAATGAATGTTCAATAAAAAATATTTATCGTTATGCGGCGTCATTGAGAAAACTTTTGGTGTTTGGAAGAAAAAAAGAGTTATGCTCTGCAATATGACATTTTACTCGTTTCACAAACAGGTGCAAATTGTGATTGCCACTATGACTCTCCACAATTACATTTAACAACATTCATCCCACAATGACATCGACTTCTATGAGGTGAACGAGAATCATGAGCATGCACCTGCCTAGGCATTTGAGTACCGTTTCGAACATTTTTTGTCACAGCTTGAGAATGATGCTTCCATCACCTGTACTAGGGATGGGGAAGGTGCAAGTAAGACGACAAAGTTGAGGGAACAAATTACGAATGTCATAATAGGATGGTGAATAAAGTATTTATTATTATATTATTTGTACTTCACTCAATACTATTTGTATTTTATTCAGTTTCTGTTTATTTCCTTTCCTTCTTTATTTGATAGTGATTGTTTGAGTTTTTTACGTTATCTGTAAGTGTTTCATTTGTTTTATTTTTGATGGGTTTGAGAGGTTTATGATGAGACGTTAGACCTTATAGGTTCTTCTGGATGGCTTATTGATCGTTGTTGGTTAGTGTCACGTGTGAAATCCTAATAAAGGCAATAAAGTTCATCTCTTCTTTCCGGTGCTGCAGTTTTTAAGGTTCTTTTGGATGATTTTTTTATATGCATATGTGACACATACGAGCTTGGTATTATGTGAGTTAAATGCAACCAAGAACTATTTTTTTACAAGGTCTGTCTTCTTATAGTGACAGATTCGCTGGTTGATATATTGAATTCTCTAAAACCTCATGTCTGCACAGCACTGTAATTAATTACTTCTATTATCAATTTCTACTTCTGTTATGACTAATGGATTGTCTTTTAAATCATTCAAAAAAATAAACTTTAGAATTTCTAGAATCTCCCTAGATTTGTTGTGTCATTGTGGACTTTAGACTTCCCTGCAAACTTCGCGTCGGTCACATTGCTACGGGAGATAGTTTTACACATGCCCACAGAGAATCCAGGAGAAGTGTGACTACTTCTGGTGGGCAGACAGTCTGCAGATTCCACCACTGAGTGATCGAAAATGGATAGTTTCGAAGGAAGACAGCATTGCACGTAACATACATCATTTGAATTTTAAAAATAATATTATCATATTATTAAATGTTATTTTAATAGTTTTTTTCTTTATTTTACATATCATGATGCTCGGTATTAAGAGAGGAGTATAGTTTATTTCTTGTAATGTTCTGAATTGGATTTTTGTTTCTCAATTATCAAATATATTGCTATGACAGTTCTGTTACAAACAACATTACTACACAGGGGCAGAATAGTTATTTTTTTCAAAAATAGCTGAAGTATAGTTGTTTTCAAACTGCAAAAAAACAAGCAACCAGATTATCCCAACAGCTTTATGGGGCAGCTGCTGCACAGTAGTTTATTGATAACCTACAGCTACCCCAAACAAACGCTCTCTGAACTTCTCAATCAAGCCTCTCAATAAATGTATAGCATCCATTGTAAACATGGCTGGCATAAATCCAAATTTATTATGAGAAATCTTTGTAATACGTCTTAACCTAGGTTCAATTATCCTCTCCATAATTTAAAAGTATAACACATCAACTTAATTCCTCTATATTTTGCACACTCTTGTGCATCCATTTTATTCTTAAAAATAAGGACTAAAATACACTTCTTTCACTTCTCAAGCATCATTTTAGTTTTTCAAATAATATTAAAGAGTTTAATAAGACAAGAAACTCTCAAATCTCCTATATATTTTCACATTTCAATTAGGATATCATCGGGTCCTACAGACTTTCCACTATTGATTTCCTTTAAAGTCTCTTCAACATTTTATTTACTATCACGACAGTAAAAATGAAACATTTTCTTATTATTAAAGATATTAAGAACACTAAAGTCCATCGCATTTTCAAAAATTTTATTAAAAAGTTAATCAAAATAACTCACTCACCTATGTTAAAAGCACTTTTTTATTTTCATCTTTAACATATTTTACTTGAGTTAAATCTTTACTTTTATTTTCTTTTTGTTTGGCTAGTTTATATATATATATATATATTTCTCCCTCCNCCAACTCGTGAACATGCGGGAAGCCGAACAGAGCTGGAAGAAAAAGAAGGGAAGAAAGGGAGAAGAAGAGGAGAAGAGAAAGAGAAGTAGAGAGGAATGAAAGAAACGAAAATGGTAAGGTACAATGGCTAGTAGTTTGATTTAAATTTACATTTTTGGGTATTCATTCCAATCAAGATAGTAAGTTTTAAGTTAGTTTGAGACAAAGTAATGTTGAGATAGTTAATAAAATGAAAAAAAATTCGAAGAGTTCATTCAAGTACTAAATTGCCACTTGGGTTTGATTAAAAATTCGAAGATTCTAACCCAAAACTGAATTAATTTCAATGTTTTGCAAGTTTACGTATATGTCTAATANTAATGAATTCATTCCATCAAGATAGTAAGTTTTAAGTTAGTTTGAGACAAAGCAATGTTGAGATAGTTAATAAAATGAAAAAAAAATTCGAAGAGTTCATTCAAGTGCTAAATTGCCACTTGGGTTTGACTAAAAATTCGAAGATTCTAACCCAAAACTGAATTAATTTCAATGTTTTGCAAGTTTACGTATATGTCTAATAAATTAATGTCTCAAATTTATTGTAAACTCTTCACATTGTGAAATGCACAATTACAGTTTCATGTTCATAAATAAAGACACATACAAATTTGGTTGAAAATTTAGTTAATATGAGCCCACAATTAAGTACATTTTAATTATATAAATATTTTATTAGTTGGTGATACTGCTAAAAGAAAATATATAATACTTGTAAGTTGTTATTTGCATATATATTGTTCTTTAGCAAATTTAAAAAAAAATCAAATGTTTATAGAAATATTTAGGGTCTATTTGGGGCAGTTGCAACTTATCTAACTTGTCCAGATAAGTTATTTATCCTAATAAGCTGCTGATCAGCAGCTGATTCGGATAAGTTGTCTGACTGTTTGGCTTGTGCGTTTGAAAAACAGCTGATTCTAGATAAATGATCATTTTGCCCTTGTTTTGGAGAAATTGTTTAGCTGTTTGGTTTGTGCGTTTCGAAAACAGCTGATTTGTAGTTTTTTTAAAGTATATGAACAATCTGACACGCAGAAGTTGTAATGTTCTCAATAAAATTATGATGTATACACATTATATATTTTAGAACCCATAAAACCTTTTTATAACAGTACAAAAAAAATATACACCTCACTAAGTGGCTCGAGTTTGGCTCAATAAGTGGATCGTGAACTGAGCTCGATGAGCTAATAAGACAAGCTCAAGCTAGCCCTGCTTCGACTCATTAGCTTGTGAGGTAATTCATTTAAAAAAAAAATTAATATAAAATATGCTCAAAATATATTAAATTTAAAGGTGCAATTTTCTCTTTTTTCTTTATTAAATACTAGTTATATGAAGTTCTAAAAACACCAATCAAGCTAGATTCCTATAGACCTTTGTTGACCTCATTTTGAGGTCATTACTCTTTTTCTTAAGATCCTAAGATCTAGCTCTAAGAGTTCCTATTGACCATCTTAGAAAACTAGAATTGAGACCCATTTTTTTTAGAAATTCCAGCCACTTCCTATTTTCCTGTGATGTCTAGCATTTATGGTCTCAAAATCATCGTCTTATTGACGAGTGGTTAAGGGCTACTGTGTGGAGACTCCCTGAGAAGTTCCCAATAGGATTTCAAGCCCTAGAAAAATCACTTCATGACTTTATCATCACACACACTCACCAANTAGATTGATAATTTATGTTTTAAACTTTGGTATTCTGGTAAGAGTCGCACTAGAAATAATGTAGGTGTAATTATAGATATGAGTTTGAAAGATAATGTTGTAAAAATTAATAAAGTTGGAGGTAAAATTATAGCCCTTAAGATTATTATTGATACTAAGATTTTTAATATTATAAGTGTTTATGCTCCACAAGTAGGTTTAGATACATGGTCTAAAGATAAATTTTGGAATGACTTGGAAGACTTAATACAAATGATACCTCTTGAAGAAAGAATTTTTATTGGAGGAGATTTAAATGAACATATCAGTAGAGTGGTAGAAGACTTCAGAAATACTTATGGTGGCTACAGTTTTGGAGTAACTAATGAAGAAGGTAAAACTATTTTAGATTTTGCTTTAGCATATGATTTTGTTATTACTAATAATTTATTCAAGAAAAGAGATGAACATTTTATTACTTATAAGAGTGGATCTAATAAAACACAAATTGATGATTTTTATATGAGAAGAAGAGATCGTCGCGATTGTAAAGATTGTAAGATCATTTCAAGTGAAAATTTAAGTACCCAACATCCTTTATTAGTTCTAGATTTTAAGATTAAGAGTTGTAAAATAAGAATACTAGGACTCATCATCGTAGAATTAGATGGTGAAATTTAAAAGACAAATAAAATTATTTTTATGAGTAAAAGTCAAGATTTCAAAATTTGGATATTCGTGAAGAATCAAATGTTATGTGGGATAAAATAACAAACATTATTAAACAAGTAGCAAAAGACTTGCTTAGAGAATCAAAAGAAAAAGTTTTTATAAATAAAAATAGTTAATGGTGAAATAATAATGTGTAAGAAAAGATAAAATATAAAAAGTTATGTTATAAAAATTGGTTTAAATGTAAAAACTTAGAGAACTGGGAAAAATATCAAATGACGCGCAGTGAGTCTAAAAGAACAATCTTTGATGCTAAAAATTCTACTTTTAATGATCTTTATAATAGATTAGATACTAAGGAGGGTGAAAAATATATGTATAAACTAGCCAAACAAAGAGAAAAAAAAGTAAAGATTTAACTCAAGTAAAGTGTATTAAAGATGAAAATCAAAAAATAATTTTCTTAGAAAAAGATATTCAACATAGATTGGTGAGTTACTTTGATAAACTTTTTAATGAAGTTTGTGAAAATACGATCGACCTTAATGATATTAATATCTTGAATAATAATAAAACGTTTCATTTTTATAATCTTATTAGTAAAAAAGAAGTTGAGGAGGCTTTAAAGAAAACCAATGACGGAAACTCTATAGGACCTGATGATA
The DNA here is from genome assembly GCA_002079205.1 of Phalaenopsis hybrid cultivar. NCBI lineage: Eukaryota > Viridiplantae > Streptophyta > Magnoliopsida > Asparagales > Orchidaceae > Phalaenopsis > Phalaenopsis hybrid cultivar. Next base: position 231,471 of record JXCR01043593.1, read on the forward strand.
TCCCAATTGAAGTGTGGAAATATTTGGGAGATTTGGGAGTTTCTTGGTTTACTAAACTCTTTAATATTATTTTAAAAACTAAAAGATGCCTGAGGAATGGAGGAAGAGTATTTTGGTCCCCNGGGTTAAAACATTAACCGTATGTTATTGCTTTTTAAATGTTTTATATGACACAACGGCTCTTAATTATCTTCGTGATTGTTTTTGATAATAACTAAATCTAATTAATTAAACTTTATTAGTTATTATTTAGTTATTAGCTTTATGGCTTTTGCAATCTTGGTGTGTTCCGGAGCACTGCATAAAAGCATATTTTAATTTACACATGCTTTTAAATGTGTTTATGCAAGCATGTGTTCTTATAGATCTATGTACAATTTATGCTTGTAGATATATAGTTATTGATATGAGTTGCCTTCATCATAATTATTCCAACTGCATGTGTTGGCCTTATGGATCTTCATTTTCTATTTTTTTTCCTATTGAGTGCTATATGCTCATTCACTTTTCAGTTATGTTGATTTGTGTATGTTGTTACGTTTCTCAATGTTCTAATTTGCAAAAGGAAGTTGGAGCTGTCTGGGAGGAGGTCTGGTGCTCAGCGGAATTAAGTTTACATTTTTGTTTTGAATTATTTTATGTAATTTCACATCATCCATTCACTTTTTTGTACAATTCTTCAAACCTCTTTTCTTTTTTTCTTCCTTTCAATTTTATTATTTCTACGGAAGCTCATAAAGTTTTTGGCATATGGAAAAAGCTTTTATCCCTTAAATCTAAATTAATAACCTGGAATGGAAAATGCAATAAATAATGACCTGAATAGATCACCTTTTGTCTTTTTCATGTCTTTTATTTGTTCACTTGGGCTTTACTCCTAGAGATAAAATGTGAAACAAATGTATCCTTGAAGGGGTTGGAGTAGCTCCAATGAAGACAAGATTAGAGAGAGTCGCCTTAGATGGCATTAAACATAGACCATCTGATGACGTTTTTAGGAGAGTAGATGTTTTATGGTTGACTTATGTTTAGAAAGGTAGAGGTAGACCTAGAAAGACTTGGGCATGTTGTATAGAAAATTATCTTAATTTGTTAGAATTAAATGAAAATATGGCACTCAATAGGACACAATGGAGAAAAAGGGATTTATGTAGCTGACCCCAATTAGTGGGATAAAAGCTGCTTGTTGTTTGTTCACCTGGAGTGCTCAGCTAAACTTTATGGAAATTCATTTATTATCTAATTTTCATTTTAAAATGTGTATATGCATACTTTTACCTTCATTTATCTTTGTTAGGAATGTGCCTATAAAATAGCTGGATTTAATAATCATATTTAATACGCATGGCTTTCTATGTAAGCTACTTGCATAATGGTTAAATGTGATGTAAAATTATAAATTTCCTTGGTTAAAGCTAGTTCTGCATAAGATGTAAATGTTAAAATTTTCTTGTTATTTAATGTTTTTTAAACGCCTGTTAATGGTTTTGTTGCGGCATTTTTTTTTTTTGAAAGTATTATATTTGCTGGAGTTCTTTAACTTAGGAACCTTTTATTTATACCATTGTTTATTTTTAATAATATCCTTCAAGGTCATTGTTTCAAGGATGCGGTATATATCATCTCAAACAACCCGTTCCATTCGTTTCGTTGGTCTCTCAACTGCTCTTGCTAATGCACGGTATATTCTTAATTGAGTTCTTTTGTGTCTCATTCTTTTCTCTATTTTTGAACTTCTTAATTGTTTATGTGCAGCATCAAATCTAATACTATCATTTATGGATTCATCTGCAATTTTTCATGCTATTACTATAATATACTGGTTGAAGGTTTTGTATAATATGCAACCCTTGCTTAATCTCGTTATGGTTTAAGAATTTTTTTATAATGAATGAGAGATTGGATGAGACGGGATAGGGGCTATGAGATTAGGTGATGAGATTTTAGCAGGGATATAGGCTGTGAGATTTGATTTTTGATGGGAGATGGAGAATTTTTGCTACTTCTAATACTACTACTAATAATAATATATTAACTTTTACACCTAGAAAAAAGAGCCATTTGTGTATTACTTGTTTCTTGTGCATCTTCATTCTTTGTGCGTCTTGAATTTTGTGTCACCATCACCTGCAGGCATATGTGTTTCACTTTTTGCAACGATTTAGTATTTTGAGCTATTTTTGACATTCTGAACATGTCGGTGCAGTTCACTTCATTAAAGGGTATTGTTAAAGCAATTTCAATGTTCGTAAGGCAAATCAAACTTGATATGCGCAATGTTGCATCTACCATCTTCAGTGTGGTCTTCTCAAATGATTTAGTCATGCGAGAGCTTGTGTTAGAGAAGGCCTTCTCAATCATGTGTGTGCTTTACACTTTGTTTCATTAAGTGTCTACTGCAGCCTTACCATGCTTCATAGTGCTTGCACGTGTTGCAGCATGGTGAACCATAACTATTTTTCATCGTAGCGTATCACTCTAAAAGTGCACATCAAAGCATTTCTTTGACAACATTGGTCGATCATATTGCTCTNATAGTTGTCTTAATGTTCTATTTTATAATTTCTTTTTCTTAATATAACATGTTTATGATATTGTTTTGTATTAGAATGAGATGCGTTCCCTTGTGCATGGTATTATGATGGATTTGGTTTATTTCTAGCTTGTTGTACGTGTTTTTAATTCAGCTCACACATTTTCTCAATTACTTTTTTCTAGTGGCTTGAACTAGCTATCTATTGATTTTTAAAGTGCTATTTTTTTACCTTCCTATCTTCTCAATTCTAGCTTGCTGTGGTGCTTTAGGGCCTACGGTTGTTTTTAGGGCCTACGGTTGTTTGTGCAATACCAATGATCAGATCTTTTGTTGTTGGCTTTTGCCAAAAATGTATTTTTAAGCTTTTTTGTTGCGTTTGATCTTGCTTCTGAGGTTCGTTGCACCAACCAATTTGAGGCTTTTTGTTGTAGTTTATACTGCATGTTCGTTGCTTATCTTATATTTGACTTTTCTATTTTATCTATCTTATATGGTTGGCTTTGATGCTTGAATTGAAACTTACAAAATTTAGGCCAAATTTTAGAGGATTCTAAGAA
>JXCR01043593.1:236505-251319 GCA_002079205.1 Phalaenopsis hybrid cultivar
TATTCAAGCTTCTTTTGCCAGCGAAGAAGTATTGTCTTAACTAAATAAAGAATAAAGGAGGTCTAACGAGGGTAATTGTTTCCTTTATGATACTATATGCAGCAGTAGGACTCATGTTATGCTTACATTATGAATAAACGTATCAGGAGACTAGAATAGTTATGATAAGGGGTGATATTTATATATTTCCAATCTATTGATGAAGCCGCTAAATCAATGTGTTGTCGAGAGTAACGTTTTTAACCACCACATTGAAAATCTGCTCTTTTTTATTTTATATTTCGTAATGGATACCTTTTTTTTTTCTTTCTTTTTTTTAATTTATATTGTATATTATAATTTGTAAATGGCACATAGTGTGATATGCACAATCTTTGATTGAATATCAAGTGATACCCCGATCCACCAGAGAAATTCCTACTCACTCATGGATATCAATCAAACTGGTGGATGGAATTGCAATTTGATCCTTATCTTAAAACAAAATGGGATACGATGAAATTGACAGATGCTATGTCATTTGTTTGTCTAAGCTTATATTGTTTTGAAAACATGCTACCAAACTTTCAATTTCAGACTTTGTAACTAAAGATGATCAATCTTTAGCTATATGATTTCGAAGAATTTTCTGGCTTCTCAGTTTGGTTCCTTCATGATAAGGGGAATTAACGTTAGAAGACATATTTAAGTTCATAACGTGAGATTTAAACTCAGCTATAATTGATTCAAGCCAATTTTATTTGACTTAAGAAATTGAGTATATTTCAAAATTTTGATATATTTATCTGTCAGACTTGCGATTCTAAGACTTTGTATTAGGTTTTTGACTCAATAATTTGTTAGGATAAGCCAAGATTTTTTAGGAGAATAACATCTTAGTATTTTATATTTGGGATAAATTAGATTTTAAAATTTGCTAGGATGCTTTTTTTGGCCGTGCGGCGGNTTTTGCTTTTCTAGTTGTCTTAATGTTCTATTTTATAATTTGTTTTTTTAATATAACATGTTTATGATATTGTTTTGTATTAGAATGAGATGCGTTCCCTTGTGCATGGTATTATGATGGATTTGGTTTATTTCTAGCATGTTATACGTGTTTTTAATTCAGCTCACGCATTTTCTCAATTAGTTTTTTCTAGTGGCTTGAACTAGCCATCTATTGATTTNCTAGTTGTCTTAATGTTCTATTTTATAATTTGTTTTTCTTAATATAACATGTTTATGATATTGTTTTGTATTAGACTGATATGCGTTCCCTTGTGCATGGTATTATGATGGATTTGGTTTATTTATAGCTTGCTATACATGTTTTTAATTCAGCTCACGCATTTTCTCAATTAGTTTTTTCTAGTGGCTTGAACTAGCCATCTATTGATTTTTAAAGTGCTATTTTTTTACCTTCCTATCTTCTCAATTCTAGCTTGCTGTGGTGCTTTAGGGCCTACGGTTGTTTGTGCAATACCAATGATCAGATCTTTTGTTGTTGGCTTTTGCCAAAAATGTATTTTTAAGCTTTTTTGTTGCGTTTGATCTTTCTTCTGAGGTTGGTTGCACCAACCAATTTGAGGCTTTTTGTTGTAGTTTATATTGCATGTTCGTTGCTTATCTTATATTTGACTTTTCTATTTTATCTATCTTATATGGTTGGCTTTGATGCTTGNAGGCTTTTGCCAAAAATGTATTTTTAAGCTTTTTTGTTGCGTTTGATCTTTCTTCTGAGGTTCGTTGCACCAACCAATTTGAGGCTTTTTGTTGTAGTTTATACTGCATGTTCGTTGCTTATCTTATATTTGACTTTTCTATTTTATCTATCTTATATGGTTGGCTTTGATGCTTGAATTGTAACTTACAAAATTTAGACCAAATTTTAGAGGATTCTAAGAAGCTATTTATTTTGGGGTTATGAATAAGAACCCCGTGACATACTTTTTCAATAGGAATTATTTAATAAATTTTATGTTTCTCTCTTGATTGGATGAGAATTTTGCGATTGTGGTGCAAGCCTTGACAGCGGCTTCCCAGGCATACTTCTATTGCAACAAAGTGAGGCTTGAATCTTTAAATTGGTTATTTCTATTTTTTATTCTTTTTTATTTAATTGTCGTGTGAATGGTTTTGCATGACTAATTGATCTTTGGTTGTGTTTGCTACATGCCAATTTTTGGTTTGCAATATGAATTTTAAGTCATTGCGATAGTTTTATTTGTTCTCAGATTTTCTACAAAGTTTCATATTTTGGTGAGTGAAATTATTTTTTGGACCAAATTAAACATGTTTACTATTTTTTGTTCAAGAGAGTATCTTATTACTATAGATTGTGAATTGTGTTCTTTTGTGTATTTTTTTTACATATCATCTTATTTACATGAGTGAATCCAAGACTTTAGGTCACTCTACGTCAATCCCCTCTAAGCCTGAATAATTTAAGATTAGTAAAAAATTTAATTCAACTCAAAGGAAAGTACTTTCAAATGGCACATTTTCAAAAATTTGTAATAAATGGGAAAATTATATTTGTCAAATGACTTTTGTTCATAATCATTTATCATTTCATAGTGAACTTAAAAAGATATAAGTGCCATTTCGATAAAAATTGGTCAAGATTTATAAAATCTTTTGTTTAGATAATTTTGATGTTGTCACATTGAGATAATTTTGATTTCGTAGTCAGAACCTTTTTATTTATGGCAGTCTGGCAATCCATGGACTCCATTTTGTTGTGCCGCTAAATTTGGATTCTAGTATTAAAGAATAGTTTTATCATTGATGGCTGATTTTCAAATTTATTTCTTTCTTTAATTGTTATTTCTTTACCAATTTATGTATAAGGTCCCATTTTATTTTAATACAGAACAACATAATAAAATAATCACACAATCTCTTATTTTCTAGTTCTACTCTTTTCGTTCTAAATTTCAAGTGTTCTGTTCTCTATTGATATGTATTATATAATATCTATAAATATCTTGTTGGTATGTGTGGAATTATGCTCATTATTATTTACTTTATTCTATTTAGTACTTGCTATATTTTGCCATGGTATAAAAAGAATAATTCCTTAATTATAGGTATTTATGTTTATTCCATAATTATAGGAATTACTTAGTTGTAGGGAGATTTCTTTCCTCCTTTTATCTCGTGTACTCACCTATTTATAGGTGAATTATCTATGTATTCAGTGAGAAAAAGGTTATTCAAAATTCACATGGTAAAGCTGAAGAAGTTGAAGAAGTTTCTAGCCCATGAATTCGAAATCAAGGACCTCGAAGGCTTGAAGTTCTTATTGGGAATGGAAGTTGCAAGATCCAAAATGGGGATAGCCGTAACTCAAAGGAAGTACACATTGAACCTAGTGAAAGAAATTGGTATGCTTGGATGCAAACCAATAGACACTCCAATAGACCCGTATAAAAAAGATTGGAATGTAGAATGATAGTTTATCTGTTGACAAAGGACGATATCAATGGCTTGTTGGTAGACTGATTTACTTATCCCACACCAGACCAGACATAAGTTTTTCAGTAAGCATGGTAAGTCAATTCATGAATTGTCCTATTGAGGAACATAAGAGAGCTCTCAACCGTATCTTAAGATACTTAAAGATGACACCTGAGAAAGGATTATTATTCAAAAGTAATGATAGTCAAAAGTTAAAAGTCTTTACTAATGCTGACTGGGCAGGAGATATATCCACCAGACGATCAACCTCTGGCTATTGCTCGTATGTATGCGGCAATCTAGTGACTTGGAGAAGTAAGAAGCAATCGGTGGTGTCTCGGAGTAGTGCAGAAGCAGAATACAGAGCACTGACGCTTGGTATCTGTGAAAAAATGTGGATCAAAAGATTTCTCAAGTAGCTTGGAATTATGGGAGAAGATTCTATCAAGATGTTCTGTAACAATCAAGCTGCAATCAATATCGCAAAGAATCCTGTTCATCATGACCGAACGAAACACATTGAGATTGATAGAAACTTCATTTCAGAGCAGGTGGACAATGGAATCATTGAAGTGGTCTATACTCCTTCTAAACACCAAACCGCATACATTCTCACCAAGGCTCTCCCTAAGTCCAGTTTTGATGAGCTAACCAACAAGTTGGGCANAGTTGTGCACTTAAATATTTTGGGACAAATGTGGAGAAAAATCGATTGGTAGGAAAACACGACATCAAGATGGATAATTGGGTCTGAAAGTTGTGGATTTTTGTGAGAACTCCGTTAATGAGATAAGTTGTAGTAAGGATGACGTCATTCTAAAATTGTTTAAGGACATTAGTTTGAAATTTAATGGAACGGGCCACTTCGAGAAGGCGTACATTTTTTCGTTTGGCATTCTAATTTTTTTGAGTTGTACCCATATAGGAGCTATGATCAAGGATGCTCTTTCTCACGAAGAATTCTCCCAATATAGAGTTAAAGTACGAACGATCATTGTCCGTTTGAAGGACTTAAATGGAGGCTTTTAATTTGGTTAAAATGGAGTGTAATTTTATGAAGGTCGCTGCAGCTTCAGATTTGTTATTTAATAAATAGATCAAAGTTATCCGAGTGTGATCATCATTTAGAGTAAGGAATCAACATTTATTGATGTAGCTTGCAGTTCGAGATAGTCCTCACAAATCACCATGAATCGGTGAAAATGGATAGGAAGGTGTGTAACGGTGGGGTGGATATGGTGCATGATTTTTAGCTAAATGACAAATTTCATTTTTAGAAGTCGATGGATTTTTATCAATAAACTTTAGAAGGTACAATTATTTTAAATAGTGAAAATTAGAACGATCCAAGCGATAACGTAAAAGCATAACCGCACAAGCAGTAGAGGGAAAAACTACATGGGATTGAGTGTTCGCGTCATCATTGCCATTTTTTGAAAGAAGTGGAGCCCGAATGTCCGCTTCACAGTTTCAATCATCTTCCTAAACAACGATCCAGAAATGCACAAGCATCGAGAGAAAAAAAATAATACAATCAAGGTCATATGTCAATTTACTGACTGATAAAATGTTACACATAAGCAAAGATACATGTAACACAGATTTCAGAGTCAGATCGACTGTTAGTACAATCGACCATTTCCCCACAATAGAATTTCAGGAGCCTTCAACAAGTTTAATAGTGTCTCGCTCAAAGCTTAGAGAATACGTCGAGAAGAATTGAGAGCACCCGACATGTTTTCCGTTGCACTTGAATAAATAATCGGCAGATGGGAAGAAACAAAAATAGTAAGTGCCATAAAAATATTATCTTGACAGACATGGTAGGTCGATGGGCCGTTGGATTGATTAGATCCAAACAGCTTAATTTAGTGTTCTATTTTACTTTTAATGGAGTCTAATGATTCGTGGATGGTTCAAGTGGGGGTCGATTGAACTGTTGTGGATTCTAAGGTTGTAGCGAGACCTTTAACACCAGAAGATTTGGTTGAAGATTCTTTTGCCGACTCTCAGTAGAGCTTTCAACATTTATCATGGGTATGGTAGGGTTTGTGACAAAAATCAAATTTGATGTGTGGTGCACCATGATTGGTGCGTGATGACATGATAGAGTGTGGAGCTTTTTTGGAGACCAAGGCTAAAGACTCGGTTGAATTAGTGAAGATGTTGAGCATGCCAAGTCTTTGGCTTTCTTCGTGGTGGACCTCGATGAATGTTGTCTGGGTTGATGAAAGAGGATCACGACCAAGTATACTACCGCTGACTTTGTCGAGATCCTTATTTAGGCTTGCAAAAAATAGGAACACACGATCTTTTTTCGGAATTTTTGGGAAGAGGGAAAGATCTATCGTAGAGTCCCATGTGTAGTCATAGTAGATGTCACATTCCATCCCTATGACAACCAAGTCATTGTAGTATTATATCACTATCTTCGATCCTTATTTTGCCACACAGATCTTATTAGAAGCTTCATAGAGTTGTTCAGAATTTCTTACGTCCGAGTAGGTTTCTTGAACGACTATCCATAGAGCATGGGCAAACGGAAGAAACATGTATGAACGATTAATCAAGATCTCCATGAAATTATTCAGCCATGACATAACCACGGAGTTCCGCACTTCCCATGTTGTATATGTTGGGTTGATCTTTAGATGTTCACGAACCATACATGTGAGGTGGCCAAATTTACTCGGACCTTTGACGAGCAACGAAACTGCTCGAGTCCATTGAAGGAAATTTGAGTCGTGTTTGTGAGTGGCAATCAAGAAATTCATGGGNGAGAGTCCCATGTGTAGTCATAGTAGATGTCACATTCCATCCCTATGACAACCAAGTCGTTGTAGTATTATATCATTATCTTCGATCCTTATTTTGCCACACAGATCTTATTAGAAGCTTCATAGAGTTGTTCAGAATTTCTTACGCCCGAGTAGGTTTCTTGAACGACTATCCATAGGGCATGGGCAGACGGAAGAAACATGTATGAACGATTAATCAAGATCTCCATGAAATTATTCAGCCATGACATAGCCATGGAGTTCCGCACTTCCCATGTTGTATATGTTGGGTTGATCTTTAGATGTTCACGAACCGTACCTGTGAGGTGGCCGAATTTACTCGGACCTTTGACGAACAACGAAACTGCTCGAGTCCATTGAAGGAAATTTGAGTCGTGTTTGTGAGTGGCAATCAAGAAATTCATGGGGTTTCATGTCCTCAGGTCTGCAGAGGGATTGAGGTAGGTGCCAATGCTTCGATGGACTCGAGGTAGCATCGGATGAAAGCTTGGTAATGGAGGAATTAACCATGACTCCGACGAAGCCGAATGTGAGGTTTGGTGCCAACACATAGACATAGGCGGTCCCTTAGACAACTANAAGGTAGCATCAGATGAAAGCTTGGTAATAGAGGAATTAGCCATGACTCCGACGAAGCCGAATGTGAGGTTTGGTGCCAACACATAGACATAGGCGGTCCCTTAGACAACTAACATAAAAATAGGGCTTGCAGGGGAAGATTCTAGTCGGCAGGAGGGACATTCGGTGGTTGGAGGGTCTGCAGGGGAGAGATATGTTTGCAAGAGGGAGGTCTGATGGCGAAACAACCAACAGGGGAGTGATCGACGACGGGAGAGCTTGCAGGGAAGGGTACCAGCGATTGAAACTTACAGAGGGAAACCAACGACGAAATCCAATGGCTGAAAAACTACACGGGAAGCATGCAAGGAAGTTCCCGACTATTAGGGTAAATCTGTGGCTTTGATACAATGTAGGTTTTGGGAATTGAGCAGAATAATATTACTACTATTGAAAGGGGATATAAATGTAGTATACAATGATTATAAAATAGGAAAAACATAATACNGCAGAGGGAAACCAACGACGAAATCCAATGGCTGAAAAACTACACGGGAAGGCATGCAAGGAAGTTCCCGACGATTAGGGTAAATCCGTGGCTTTGATACAATGTAGGTTTTGGGAATTGAGCAGGATAATATTACTACTATTGAAAGGGGATATAAATGTAGTATACAATGATTATAAAATAGGAAAAACATAATACNAAGTATACTGTTATGTTAATTTTGAGCTCATTTTAATATATTTGAAACAAAGACTTGGAAATGATACCCTTCATGGGTTGATCCAATTGTAAAAATTTGAGAAAATGATATCCTTCTTGGATTGATTCAAGGATCTTGGGCTCTAATTTTAGTTTTAAGAATTGTTTCACCATTTATCCTTTCGATCTTTTGGGTATATCGATTCCTCCTCTCTCTCATCCCCATTTTTATTTTTTCTTTCCTTGCTTCTTGGTTTGGTTTTCTGTGCTTATGTGTGATACATAAGTGCTCATATATAGTCTTTTGCTATATACGAAACCATCAAGCAAGGTCGCAAGCAGGTCGGTTTTGTTTTGGGGCTTAAGGTGAGTATGACAAAGGCACACCAGGGATAGAGCAAAATGATATCTCATCCTACAACACCAGGACTCGATTCCGGGATTCAATTAACTATAGGATGAAAGTATCATTCACCGACACAGACTAACGGGGGACCCGTACCTTCTTAAGATGTTGGTGGTCCTACGTCCGATAGCGTGATCGACTCGTGGATAACTGTACTTTTCAATGCTGATAAGAGCAGATATGATAAGAATAGATACAATATTTATAAAAATATTTTCACTATAAAAAAAAATTGATACAACTTTTCTTTTGTATGCCTGAAATCTATATGCATGACAAAAATAATAAATTTTAAATATATATTACAACTTGGTTATCCACCTGTTGATTATTTGTTCTGGGCTAAGGAGTACCCTCCTAAGTTAGGTTTAGTAGGACATCCTTCTAGTGGAGTGGCGATTTTTAAACATCCGGGTAACCGAGTAGTCTTCGACGACCCTCGAGTACAAATATATATATTTGAGTCTAGCCCCGACCCGAGTGCTTGTGGTCCCCTCTTTTCAGATTTTTTTCCTTTGTTTTATTGGAATTTTCACTCGTGGTCTTTTTTCCGGGATTTTCCTGAGTTTTTCGTCGTAGATTATTTGTCAATTTTTTTTAGTTTTCCAAACGATGTTTCTTTTGTTTATACAGTAAATTCTAGCTAGCTTAAAGGAGCAGCAGACCTCCCAAATATACAGGTTTGATTTACATTACAGTATTTTACTTCACAGCATATTATACTGTTCTCCTAGCACGTTAACTGTTCTCCCAGCATGTTATACTGTCCTCTTCCTTTTACTGTACATTCTACAGTCTTTTTCCTCTATACTGCATGCTTTATTATCTTGTTACACACCATACCTTAGTGTAGGAAAACCTAGTGATTACATAGGATTGACATCAAACCTGGAGTTACTACGACGAAGAACTTGGAGCAAACAGCGTGGGCAGCACGACGAGGACATTCAGAAGAGCAACTTCAAGATGGATTATCAACATCAAAGCACATTCATAACACCGATCGTTTTCTTTAGTTTAAATAACCCATAAGAGTTCGAAGTGGTTTACTTAGCGCAGCGTAAACCCTCACATATCACCGTTAGGCTTTTGCACAACCTTGGTTATGCAATTATAAGTTATAACACTTTAGGATTTTGAGGTTACCGTATGGTACGGTGTAAATCCTCCTAATTTTTTAGGCTATTTGCATGATCAGATATCGTGCGAACATAAGTCCTAAATTCTAAATAAATTGCAGGATTAAACATTAAATAAGATTATATCAAAAAAACATTGTTTTTTTCTATAAATAGTTGGGAAATCACAGGGATTTTCTCTGGATCTGTGATATCTCCTACTTTGCATTCCTTTGGATTCCTTAAAATAATTGTTCCAGTTTGAGCCACTCCCATTTGATTTTCCCATGTCCACTCTTGGAAACTTAAATTTTGAAATCTTGAAGGCAAAACCACTAATCTTAATCAAGAATTTTCTTAAGTGACATGACCTCAGTTATTTAAGATGTCTTTATAGAGAATTATTTTTCCAAACACTTCAAGAAATCTTACTTTTCCAAACTATAGAGGTTTGCCTTTATAGAGAATTTAAAACCCGGATAAAATAAATTCTATCTAATCCTTATATTAGATAGGGGAACTTGTTGGCCTCATATAAAAATATTTCGCTGACCAAACGGATGTCACCAATTTTTTAGTTTAGGTGATTGAGTTCTTACTACAAGTGATATGTTTATTCTTTAGGATAAATGTATTACTTGTGGTATTGTGCTTCATCATCCAAACTATTCAAAAATGTGAGACCCGTTTGGTCTCATCTATTCTAAATGTAAAATGTTACCTTCAAAGATTATATTTATATTTAAATTATTTTCATATCTACAAAATTACATCTCTTTTTAACAAAAATCATTAAGGTTTAAAGTTTTAAAATTAAAATTAAAACAGTCGACAACCTTCAAGAGAGAATAGAAGTGATTTGTTATTGAATCAATATTTCCTTGGAAAAGTAAGATTTCTTCAATCGTAATCCACCAAAAAAAAAAACATTTTCTTTTGAAATCACTTCACAATTTTTTCATTCAATGCAGCATAGATTCTAAATTTGGCGGCTTAACTTCTAAAAGGAATTAAATAATCATCTCATTTTTAGCATGTGTTCATGATTAAGAGATCACATGTTAGTATCAAATCAAGTATAACTTCTCTCATTGCATTTCTACTTATTACGCTTCACAATAAATCCTATTATATTATATCCTATCTATATGTCTATTCAAGCTACACTCAATAATTTTCCACTTTTCCTTAGGTTTATTGCATCTAAAATTGATTTTTTAAAAAAGACTATAATCCATTAAAGAGAATAAGCACAAACACATTAACATAATTCTTATAAAAAATTAACTAGTAACAAATCTGTAAGATCCTCAAAAATAATAGATATTATAGTACTCTATTACTAATCCTATTCATTTCAGGAATCTTATCTTTCAACACTTGATCACTACAATCCTGACCCCATGTCTACTGTTATTCCTCCAGGCAAACAATCAAGCAAAGCAAGTGTGATTAATTAGTGATAATTAATAGGTTGAAGCTTCTGACTATAATCGTACTCTCATGTAAGTATAGTTGAGGGCCTACCAGTCACAAAAAACAAATCACTAATCACAATCAATTCGAACAAATTAGAAATTCATTAAATACTAATTAAACTTAAACAGCAAAAAAACTACAAATATAGAACAAAAATCATCTTCGAAGAAAGGAGCTTCCACTAGCTGATGTCAATTTTGTTTCCACAAGATTTTACAAAAATCTAAGATTTCTTCACACAACACAATCCAGATGCCAAGCATCAACACAAAAATAAACTTCTTTTTCAGATTTTCCAACCACAGCACGAAAATGATTGAAAGGAGAAGAAAAAGTAAGTAGAAACAGTCGTTGCACAAGAAAGGAAGGAAAAGAAAGGATGGTACCGTTTATTGGAGGATGTGCCCTTCTGGTGGGGCGGGTGTGTTTCGCTTGCGGCTCGGTTTCAAATCGCAGTTACTAGCATTTGGCTCGGCGTTTGGTGGGCAGCGCGGCGCTTTTTTAATAAAACGTGGGCTGCTGTTTTGACCCCGTGTTCGCCTTTCTTCGCCTTATTTTGATGCAATTGCCCCTTGCTTCGCGTATCGGATCGACCCTACGTCTTCTGCCCTAACTGTCCTACTCTCACATTTTCTTCTCGTCTTCTGCCCTAACCGTCCTGTTCTCGCATTCTTTCCGGACGTCTGTGCTTCTTCCTCCAATATCCCATATCCCTTAGCCGCATTGCCCTCTTCGTGAATTTACTTGATGGGTTTTCTGAGTAGCACCCATTTTTTTAAACTATTTGGTTTATGGTTTCTTCGTGAATTTTCTTGATGTTTTTATTGGTATTTTGTGGTGATTTTGAGCGAGAATTTGAGATGTTGAGAATGAGAGAGAGTTTGATTGGCATATATGTTATGTGCTGCAGNCTAAATTATCAATCTCCTTAGCCTTTTCTCCAACCCACTTAGTTTCTTGAATACATAACTATTAATTTTCCTATGAATCATAATATCAACTAATTCCATTAATTTACCATTGAGAGTATCTAATTTCTATGAATCATAATATCAACTAATTCAATTAATTTACCATTGAGAGTACCTATATTCCAGTCATAATATCAACTAATTCCATTAATTTACCATTGAGAGTGCCTATATTCCAAGATCCTATCCTAATATTACTTATTAGTTTCATTGACTAACTTCTTTACCCGCATTCGTCCTTAATGTGGGAACAATGCTTATTTAACACTACACCCGGGCGCCGGTGTAGCGGCCCTTGCACACTTTTCACTGTATTCAGGCTATACAACGCGTCGCTTACAGGGTACGCCCTAGCGACTGGATGAACATACTTAAAAAATCCTGAAATTGAAATTTCTTATCAATACAAACCACTCAATGGCTTTGTTGAATTTTGTATCATGTTCCACGTTTTCTTTTTCTTTTTTTTCATTTGTATTGATGTATAGGCTTTTATGTCCATTTTTTTGAAATTATTCATGAGGGTATCTGTAATAAGTTTGCTTAAACTTCTCAAATTTCATGTTTTCTAAGATTGTGGTTCATTTTGTCTACCATGGCATTTAAATGGATATGTTAAGAAGAATCAAATTCAAAATTGCTCAAGTGCCATTAGAAGTTTGACTTGGTATTGACTCAACTTGATTTTGAATTTGACCTTTCTTAAATGCTGTTTGAGTCAACTTGAAAAGTAACTTAGAATATTTATTTAGTATAGAGTAATGCATATGTAGTTAAATAAATTGACTTTTAATCTCTTTTAATTTAACTTGGAATAGATTAATTTTGAGTCATATCTATTTAATTTGAACTGATTTCAGTTTAGCAATTAAATTTTTTATTTTGCATGTGCCTAATTTTTATTTTGCATGTGCCACTCTTAATCTTGGGCTCTAAGAAGTCAAATAAAAAGGTTCAAGGGAAAAGTAGACAAGATATATCCCATAATCAAAACCCCTTCTCACATGCTATAATCTATCTGATATAAAATATATTTTTAGTGAAGTAAAGGAATTTAGTTGAATTAAACTTGTAGTTGGAAAACCAATAAGTTCTCTGTAAAGTCAAAATATTGCATGAAAATGTCAGAGAACTTTTTAGTTTGAATTAGAGCCAACCAAATTTTTTCCACTTCTTTTTTTTGGCTTCAATGTATGTCTAGTATTTTATGTTCCTTTCTATTTCCTTCCTTTTTTGCTAGTCAGTTGGTTTGNAGCACTTGCGACGATCGATCGCGGGTCGAGATTTTGTGGAATTTGAATTTCGACGCGTTTTTGACCCGACTGTCGGCAACGTCGTCCGAGCGACCCCGGATGACGAAACGGACTGCGCCGGCACGTCCGGAACGTTGATTTTGCCCACGGAGGACACCCATATTGCCATATTTTCGACGCGAAAAAATTGGCGCGCAAATCGATGAATTCGTCGAAACGACCTCTGACGGCGAAACGGACTGCGCCGGCACGTCCNTCTTCTGCACAATTCGCACTCCTGCGCGCACCAGCTTCGCAATTCGGAGAGTCGACGTGTCTGGTCTCCGCAATTCACATTGTCTGCACCATTATTTGCCGAGGGCTCGAGTTAACCACTTGTGACGATCAATCGCGGGTCGAATTTTTGTGAAATTTGAATTTCGACGCGTTTTGACCCGATTGTCGACGACGTCGTCCGAGCGAATTTTGTGAAATTTGAATTTCGACGCGTTTTGACCCCGATTTCGACGACGTCGTCCCGAGGAAATTTTGTGAAATTTGAATTTCGACGCGTTTTTGACCCGATTGTCGACGACGTCGTCCGAGCGAGTTTGAATTTCGACGCGTTTTGACCCGATTGTCGACGACGTCGTCCGAGCGACCCCGGATGACGAAACTGGAACTGCACCAACGCGTCCGAAACGTCGATTTTGCCCGGGGAGGACACCCATTTTTGTCGCGTCGTCGCGCGCGAGTAAATGGCTTTAATTTATATATATATATATATATATATATATATATATATATTTTTAATATATATGTTTATATATATATTAGTTNATTCTACTGGTAGATCCCTCTACTACAGGTGATGGCGCCTTAGAAACATATCCCGACGATAATGGGGTGGGAGGCATTTCCTCTACATTGCTTTCTTCATCTTCTCTCACTTGGTACTCTTATAACTACCCTCTCTTTACCTATCTTTGTAAGTTCTCCGACCACAGAAAAATACTCTTCTTCAGCTTGATGCTCGCTAATTTGACTCGCCTTTCCTCTAACACATCTTTATACTCGAAGATCCACTCAACAACCTGTAAACAATCATTGAATTTCTTAGGATTCATATCTCCTTCGAACTCTAGCAGATCTACTTTGATGTCAAAGTTTCTGTGTCCTCCAAATGATATCTTCTCTCTGTGAGTCTCCCTTTGAGGGAGTTTCAGATATCCCTCTCTAAGCCTCCTCTGATATTGGATTTCAAAATGATGTAGCCTATCTTCTTCGTCACTGAATTTATCTCAATGGAAGGGATTCAGATCCTCGTCTCTTTTTACTCTTCGAACTAAGTTGAAGGTAACTTCTTCATGTGTTAATTCTTCAATCTCTGCAAGCCTTTGTTGAAGGCGATGGAGCTCCTGCCTCATCTCTTTTTGGGTTGGCTCAGGCATGAATTTTCGATGTGGCATGGCTAGGGTTTAGGAATAGGAAGACAAGTTTTGGTGGAGGTTGGGTTTGGGGAAATCGAAGAGGTGGTTGAGGGTAGGAGTGAAAAATTTTGGTGGAGAGATGAGGTTGATGCTAGGAAACTCTCGGATAAGACTAGGGTTGTGTTAGCTCTAATACCAAATGATACCAGAACTAGTAGGAAATTCAACGGAAAATGCAAAATAAATTTTTATTGATATAGAGAGATGGTTGCAACACAACACACATAAAATAACAACACAAGACATGAATGACACAAGCAAACACCTCTAAGGTGTATTCCAACACAAACATGAATGACACAAGCAAACACCTCTAAGGTGTATTCCAAGAGCGGTGGAGGTCGGGATGGTTGACATGGGTGATGACAATAAAGAAATGCTGGTTGTAGCGAGGGGAAGTTGCGGAATTGCAGGGAAAACAATGATGGAGGGTTGGCCAGTAGGTTCTGCGGCAGAACAGTGGTGATCGGGGCTAGGATGAAGGCTGAGGAGGGGGACAACAATGATGGACTTTAGGGACAGGACAGTTGAAGGCTAGGGTGACGTTCGGGGAGCTAGATTACGAGGTAAGCCATTGGGAGAAGGGTGGCTGCGTGCGAGGATAAAGGATGGCGAGGC
>JXCR01043593.1:259906-284023 GCA_002079205.1 Phalaenopsis hybrid cultivar
TATATATATATATATGTAAATTAAAAAGTCCTTCCGAAGCGGGCGATGGGATTTAGATTCCGGCTGCCGACAGCTTCTTACGGGCGACCCCCAAACGTAACTCCCCCCCTTTTTTAACGCCGACAAATGGTGGTAATTTTTATATGATAATAAAAATTTGATTGATATCCATGTTTTTTGTTGTAGGAAATTGAGTCTTATAAAGTTTAATTTTGAAATGAAAGTGTTAAATTGTCACAGTTGGAAATGAAACCAACTTTCACAGTTTTGTTTTATTTTGTATAATTATTTATATGGTAGATTGATTTTTGAATGTGCAATAGAAAAATCTTGCACATATTTAAACCTTGTCACATGTTGGAGTGTAGTATTTTTTTCCTAGTATGATTTTTTCAAACACGTGCAAGAAAAAAAATATTATTTTCTCTAAAATCAATTGATAAATGATAACTATCTTGCATATTTTTCATTTACATATTCCAACTATAGCATGAATCGACCATGAATGGACTCATCAAATTACAAAGTGTGATATTTACACTTATAACATCTTGGTTTCACAAATATACGCATGAAAGGTGTATATCACTTTTAAAAAGGCAATTATGGTGGTACTTTTGATATGATAACAAAGATTTGATTGATATGCATAGTATGTGTTGTAGGAAATTGGGTCTTATAAAACTTGACTCTGAAATGAAAGAGTTAACTTGCCTTAGTTGGAAACGAAACCAACTTTCACGGTTCTGTTTTTTCTGTATAACTATCTATATGGTAGATTGATTGTTGAATGTACAATAGAAAAATTTTGCCATATATCTAAAAACTTACCACATAATGGGGGTGTAATATTTTTTTTCCTAGTATGTTTTTTCAAACATGTGCAAGAAATAAAAAATTTGTTCTCTATAAACTCAATTGATAAAGAATAAATATCTTACATGGTGTGGAGGTTTGTTATGGGTGTTTGCCTTTACTCACTTGGTGTTGTGGTGTGATGGTTTGTTTTTGGTGGGTTTGTTATTGGAGTGTTGTTCTTGTGGTCAGGTTCGCATCTGTGAATGGTGTTATGGTGAGGTTTGCTTGTGTGGTGGGAAGGGTTTAAGGGAAGTGGTTTGTGTGAGAGTTGTGGAGGGTTTAGGAAGCTGTGGTCTGTGTGGTGGTGTGGATGTGCTATTGTGGTTTGTTGGGAGTGGAGGGTTTAGGGAGGTATGGTGGTGTCGTGTATAAATGTGCAATTGTGGTGTATGTGATGGTCTGTGGTGGCGTGTGTGGCGGTGTATGTGGTGGAGTGTGTGGTGGTGTGCATACTTTATTGCATTTTTTAATTATGTAAGTTTGTTTTTCTCATCATGGTAATATAATTGTTAAGACCAAAAAGGCTAAAACATTTGCAATGTGGGACAAAAAATCAAAATAATATTTTGTGACATCTGCCAAAAAAAGATCGATTTGGGAAATAGGCCTACAACTTATTTCAAAAATGAAGGGTTGCAAAATATTATCAGAAAATTCAAGAAAGTATAGGCAGAGAGATAAAGATCAATTGAGATCAGTTCAAGAAGGATTAGAAAATTTAAAAGGAATTGAAACGATGATCAACAGTCCTAGGGTGAGATCAAGTGAAGCGGACCATTGATGTTTCAGATGAGTGGTGAGCTGAAAAGCTTGTAGTAAGCATTTTTGACGTCATCTAATTTGGTCAATTTCATTATTATTTTTAAATTAAAATAGAAGTTATGAATTTGTAGGTGGTGCCCGTTGCGAAGAAATTTAAAATCAATGGACTCAATCTTGAATTGGAGAAGTTGGACCGAATATTTGGGGGTGTCGTCGCTACGGGCAACAATGCATGTGCTCCAGTGAGACAGGTTTGATGGTACCCCCGAGAACTTGGAAGCCGACCAATCGGGTGATTCTATCGAAAGCCCTCGCTCGGACCACCATGAACTTGAGTACACCTGTCGTTCTAAGGGTTTGCAGGCTGAGAATAAAAATAAAGTTGGAGCTATTTTCCTTAGAAGCCAGATATCACAACTGATGACTTCATGCAAAGCAGAACCCAAACATCTGTTGCAACTCCTATTGACCAGGTCCTGCAAATTTTAAATGTAACTAGAGAAATTTCTGAGCATTTGTCGTTGTCTTATTTGCAATAGAGTTGCTTGAAGATCCAACCTGAAGAGATTTTTTTGTCAAGATGCCTAATGATCGTAGGGTGGCATACCTACAACATTTTTATAATCGCAGGAACATTTGAGAGATTTTCTTATTTACTATCGCTTGGGATATTTATATTTTTGTATCGTTTTTCATTTTGCTATGAATGTTTCAACTGCTTAGGACATGACTTATTCAGTGATGCTTATATGTTTATTGTGTGTTAGGTAACATTATATGATTGTAGTTAATTCATTGATGCTTCTGTGTTAGCCAGTACGATATTAATCTACATGGATGCAACCAAAAAATGACGCAAGAGAGTTGCAATTGTCGTATGTTTGATGTACAAATATTATAACTCGTACATAGATCACTCTCCTTGCATGAAATCCACGTATGTTGGGGACAAATGAGTTAGAGAGTTGTTTACAGGTCATCCAACGAGATTTAACAATATGTTCTGCATGACACAGGTAGTATTCATCGATTTATTGGAGAAACTACACGGAAATCATCGATTTGATGACTCTTCCAGGACGACTGCACGAGAGAAGTTAACTATAACCCTCGACATATTATCGCAAAATGAATCAATGCAAGTAATGGAGTGGATACAACACTTCTCCGAAATAATTTACAGATACTCTCAGTGGGGTTGAAGGCACTTGTGAGTTTTTCTTCACAAGTCATAAAACCTACAAATCCTATGTTTGAGCAGACCCCCACAGAGATTTCACACAATGCAAGATATGTCGTTCTTTAAGGTAATGTCTTAAATTTATTTTATTCAATTTTCAAAAGAACAACGTTATTATGTAACTCATTGTTATTTTTCCCAGAATTTTATTGAAACAATCGATGGAACGCACGTCAATGCACGTGTTCCAAATAATAAGATCACATTCATTGGTCGTTGTGGGTCCCCAACACAAAATGTAATGATCGTATGTGACTTCAACATGTATTTCACTTTTGTCATTGCCGGTTGGAAGAGCAATGCACACGACAATATAATTTTCAAAACTACAACACGGAATAACAAGTATAACTTCTCACATCCTCCCATAGATACGTTTGAGACTCAGCTACTCTCATAATTCAATTTCCCTCAATACTAATCATGCAATACATATGAGGTAAATATGGTTTGGTTGATGTTGGATATTCATTACAGCGATGGTATCTCAAGACTTATTCTGATACGAGATATCACACGTGACTTTGAGCGAGCAAACAACGTGCAAAAGGCAAAAAATGAATGTTCAATAAAAAACATTTATCATTATGCGGCATCATTGAGAAGACTTTTGGTGTTTGGAAGAAAAAATGAGTTATGCTCCGCGATATGGCATCTTACTCGTTTTACAAACAGGTGCAAATTTTGATTGTCACTATGACTCTCCACAATTACATTTAACAACATTCATCCCGCAATGACATTGACTTCTATAGGGCGAACGAGAATCATGAGCATGCACCTGCCTAAGCATTTGAGTACCGTTTCGGATATTCTTTGTCACAGCTTGAGAATGATGTTTTCATCACCTGCACTAAGGATGGGGAAGGTGCAAGTAAGATGACAAAGTTGAGGGAACAAATTACGAATGTCATAATAGGATGGTGATTAAAGTATTTATTAGTATATTATTTGTACTTCATTCAATACTATTTGCATTTTATTCAGTTTCTGTTTATTTCCTTTCCTTCTTAATTTGATAGTGATTGTTTCAGTCTTTTACGTTATTTGTAAGTGTTTCTTTTTTTCAATTGCATTTCATTTGTTTTACTTTTGATGGGTTCGAGAGGTTTATGATGAGACGTTAGACCTTATGTGTTATTCTGGATGGTTTATTGGTCGTTGTTGGTGAGTGTCACATGTGAAATCCTAATGAAGGCAATAAAATTCATCTCTTCTTTCTGATGTTGCAGTTTTTAATATTCTTTTGGATGACTTTTTTTGGTGATATGCATATGTGACACATACGAGTTTCGTATTATGTGAGTTAAAGGCAACCAAGAACCATTTTTTTACAAGGTTTGTTGTCTTTTTATAGTGACAGATTCTTTGGTTGGTATATTGAATTCTCTAAAACCCCATGTTTGCACAGCACTGTAATTAATTACTTCTTTTATCAATTTTTACTTCTGTTATGACTAATGGATTGTCTTTTAAAGCATTCAGAAAGATAAGCTTTAGAATTTCTAGAATCTCCCTAGGTTTGTTGTGTCATTGTGGACTTTAGGCCTCCCTGCAAACTTCGTGTCGGTCACATTGCTACGGGAGATAGTTTTACATGTGCTCACAGAGAATCAAGGAGAAGTGTTACTACTTCCGGTGGGCAGACAGTCTGCAGATTCCACCACTGAGAGTAATCGAAAATGGATAGTTTCCATGGAAGACAGTGTTACACGTAACATACGTCATTTACATTTTAAAAATAATATTATCATATTATTAAAGATTATTTTAATAGTTTTTTTCTTTATTTTACATATCATGATGCTCGGTATTAAGAGAGGAGTATAGTTTATTTCTTGTACTGTTCTGATTTGGATTTTTGTTTCTCAATTATCAAATATATTGTTATGACAGTTTTGTTACAAACAGTATTACTAGACAAGGGCAGAATAGTTATTTTTTTCAGAAATAGCTGAAGCATAGTTGTTTTCAAACTGCTAAAAAACAAGCAACCAGATTATCCCAACAGCTTTTTGGGGCAGTTGCTGCACAGTAGCTTATTGATAACCTGCAGCTACCCCAAACAGACGCTCTCTGAACTTCTTAATCAAGCCTCTCAATAAATGCATAGCATCCATAGTAAACAAGGCTGACATAAATCCAAATTTATTATGAGAAATCTTTGTAATACGTCTTAAACTAGGTTCAATTATCCTCTCCCATAATTTAAAAGTACAACACGTCAACTTAATTCCTCTATATGTTGCACACTCTTGTGGATCCCTTTTATTCTTAAAAATAGAGGCTAAAATACACTTCTTTCACTTCTCAAGCATCATTTTAGTTTTTAAAATAATATTAAAGAGTTTAATAAGTCAAGAAACTCTCAAATCTCCTATATATTTTCACATTTCAATTAGGATATCATCGGGTACTACAGACTTTTCACTATTGGTTTTCTTTAAAGTCTCTTCAACATTTTATTTACTAATACGACAGTAAAAATGAAACGTCTTTTATTATTAAAGATATTAAAAACACTAAAGTCCATCGCATTTTCAAAAATTTCATTAAAAAGATAATCAAAATAACTCACTCACCTATGTTAAAAGCACTTTTTATTTTCATCTTTAATACATTTTACTTGAGTTAAATCTTTACTTTTATTTTCTTTTTATTTGGCTNTATTTTCTACTAGAATCCTATTCCTATTTGTTGGAAAGTTTGTGCTTTTCTTGAAACGTATTAGTTGTTCCATATTTGTTAATCTCCTTCCTTGTGGCTTCCATATAATCCTATTTCTCTAAGTTGACAAATTTATGCCTTTGTAGAAGCTTTATATTTGACATCTATGTGGATAAGCTTATAACTTCATTATATTCATTACGTGGTGAGAGAAGGCTATCACATGCTCATAAAAAATCATTAAATTTGAAGGGTAAATTGCACATAAACCAATCAGATAAGAGGGACGTCAATTAGGTCCTTTTGTAAGATACTCTTGCTGTGGAACTTGATCTATAATCATCTTTGAAAATGCAATATTTTTTTTTTGCTTTGTGTTCATCATGGTTTTCTCTATTTATGAGTTGCTAGAGCTTATTTTTGCTTTCCTGTAGTAGTTGGTGATATTTAATAATGTATGGTACAAATTAATGTGCCAGTTATTAACTTAGGTTCTGGAGCCGATCATAAGATACAATGCATCTCATCTTAACTTACGTTTGATCCACTATATGATATCCTGTGGCCATCTCGGTCTTGAGATTATTCAGAGTCATTTTAGATTTGTGATTAATCATAATGCTATCCTGTTCTTATCAAATTAACCTTAGAAGCTGATTTTTCAAGACTTTTTTTAAGGAGATCATATTATGGGGATGGCTTTTTTGATTAGATGCTGATTTCTATGCTCAATTTGATTGTTTCAAGGAACCACTTGTAAATCTGGTTTGGGTTGCTTCTCCTCAGCTTCAAATCTACTACTAGAAACATTTTGTTCTGTTTTCTCTTGGTTTTTTATTTTATTTTTTTATATATTGAGAATTGTTTCAAGTGGATGTTGTTATTGTTAGCCATTTAGAGCATCAATGGCTAGGTCCTGGTTGAAATTGCATTACTATTACTTCGGAGAAAGATATTTGAATTGGTTTTACTGCTTATGGTTATTGGCATAAGGTAGAATTTGAGGGCATATCTTAATATTATGTTGCAAAATTTTGGTCGAAACTGTTCAGGAGGCTTCAAGGCTTGCCTAGAATTGAGAAAAAATCATCTTTTAGTGGTCCAAGCAGTCACGTTATTGGGCAACATTCATATGAGCAAAACATAGCTTTAGACATTGTGGTTGTAGTTTTTCCTACTTTTGATTTGGGTTTTAAGGCAAAAGTTTGGATCTACTTTAGATCTTGTCATGGAATCAAGCCTTCCCTCGGTGTCCTTACCCCGACAGAGTTGATTGAGACAACATCAACATGCAAGATGATTGATCTAGATCACCAAATGTTTTAACTTCATGATCATCTTATTATTGAGGATATTGGTGATCTAGATTGTAGGTTTGTTTTTCTTTTTTTTTAATAGATTGTAGTACTTTGGTTGGTAACTCTGTCATTGCTAGTCCCAAGTCCAGATGTTAAAAGTGGACGGTTGTGTAAAACTTGTCGAAAAAATCATGACATGAATCATTTTGATCATTGTGTATGTGCTAGGGCGTCCCCTGGAAGCGACACGCTGTATTGTCAGAATACAATGAAAAGTGTACAAGGGTTGTTATGTCGGCGTTCAGATGTAATAGTGTCAAACAAGCATAAGTTTCCACATTATGGACGAATGCGGGTAAAAAAGTTAGTCTTTGAAACTAATATTCAGATATGATCTTGGAATATATATACTCTTATTGGTAAATTAGTAGAATTAGTTAATTTTATGATTCATAGAAAGATAAATATTTTATGTGTTCAAGAAACTAAATGGGTTAGAGAAAATGCTTAGGAGATTGATAACTTAGGTTTTAAACTTTGATATTCAGGTAAGAGTCACACTAGAAATGTGGTAGGTGTAATTATAGATAAGAGTTTTAAAGATAATGTTGTAAAAATTAATAGAGTTGGAGATAGAATTATAGCTCTTAAGATTATTGTTGATATCAAGATTTTTAATAATATAAGTGCTTATGCTTCTCAAGTAGGTTTAGATATAGTTTCTAAAGATAAATTTTGGAATGGCTTAGAAGAATTTATACAAATGATACCTGTTGAAGAAAAAAATTTTATTGGAGGAGATTTAAATGAACATGTCGGTAGAATGGTAGAAGATTTTAGAAATATTCATGACGGTTACGGTTTTGGAGTGATTAATGAAGAAGTTAGAACTATATTAGATTTTGCTTTAGCGTATGATTTTTTTTGTTGTTAATATTTTATTTAAGAAAAGAGATGAGCATATTATTACTTATAAGAATAAATCTAATAAAACATAAATTGATTATTTTCTTATGAGAAGAAGAGATCGTCGAGAATGTAAAGATTGTAAGGTCATTCCAAGTGAGGATTTAAGTACTTAACATCGATTATTAGTTCTAGATTTTAAAATAAGAGTTGTAAAATAATGAATACTAGGAATCATCATCGTAGAATTAGATGTGGGTACCTAAATGACACAAATAAAATTATTTTTTTGAGTAAAATTCAAGATTTTAAAATTTGGGATGTTCATGAAGAAGCAAATTCTATNAGTTTTAATATTTTTCCATTAATCTTAAAAGCACGGCAATTTTTCTGTCAACAATATTATCAACAACTCTAAATGAATAAACTTTTACTACAACGAATGGATTAGATCACCTGGACTTTAATTTTCTTGATAATAATTTCATTCATGAATTATAAAATAATAAATCTTATCCAAGCTTGAAATCCTTCCTAATATGCTTTTGAGCACGCCATTTTTATTTGTTCCGATAAATCTTGACATTTTTATAAAGCTTGCATTCCAATTTCCTCCAATTCATTCAAATGTAAGAACCTTTTTTCACAAATTTTTTTAGATTTCAATAGGCGTTACATTAAAATTCCACAGGTAAATGATAGGATTTTCAAAAATCAACCTATATGGAGCATATCTATGGGTGTCTTAAAAAAAGTCCTATAGGCCCATAATTCATCAACTAGCTTAAAGGCTCAATCTTTCCTACTAGAGTTAACAGTTTTATCTAAAATTCTTTTTAATCTCCCTACTAGAAACTCTTGTTAAACCGCTAGTCTATGGGTGATATGTAGTAAATATCCTATTTAATTTTCTATTTATCGATTGACATCTCAAATTGTTTATTACAAAAATAGTTTCCTTCATCACTAATGATAACTCTCGATGTTTCAAATCTGTTAAAAAAGAGTTTCATTAAGAATTTTGAATACTTTGAGAATCACACTTGGGTAAAGTCAATACTTCAATCTATTTTGAGACATAGTCTACAATAATCAAAATGTAAAAATTTCCTAAAGATGGCAAAAACTGTCCCAGAAAATTTATTTCCCAAACATAAAATATTTCAACCACCAGAATATAATTTAAGAGCATTTTATGTCTCCTAGAAATATTCTCTTCCTCGACACTTAGCTCATTTTTTAATGTATTCATCAACATCCTTAGATAGAGTTGGCTAATAAAATCCCGATGGTAAGATCTTAGAAGCAGTTTTAAAACCTCCAAAATGCCCTTTAAATTCAAAATTATGACAATATCTAATAATTTCTTCTACCTCCTCTAAAAGAACACGTCTCCTAATAATGTGATTCTTAGAATTCCTAAAGAGATGATTCATCCCAAAAATGGAATTTGATATCAGAAAAACTTTTCTTTTGGTGATATGATAGATCATATGGAATGATTCCACCGACAATGAAATTAACAATGTCTGCAAACCAAAGAAAAATTTTGTTCAATGATCAAATAAAGTTTTCATCAAGAAAATTCTCATTAACATCATCTAATAAATGCTAAAAAACTTTCCTGGTCAAGTCTCAACAAGTGATTGATGATCAATCACTTGATTCTCAGTACTTTTCTTATCCACTACCTCAATATCAAATTTTGGTAATAAATTATGCATCGGATCAAGCAGGGTTTCGCATCTCATTAATTACAAGACATTTGATAGCTAGGTGGTAAGTATAAACCTTGACTTTGGTACCTATTAGGTAGAATCTAAATTTATCAAATATATATAATATAATTAGTGACTCTTTCGGTAAGTGTAATTAACATGGATTTTATTAAGAGTTCTACTGGTATACTATCACATGAAAAAATTTATTTTTACTTTGGCCTAGCACAGCTCTTATGGCATAATCACTAACACCATACACCAACACAAAATAATATTGCAGTTAGATGCTATTACAATAATAGGTGTTGTGATTAGTTTTTCATTTAATAATTCAAAGACTGTTAGACACTCCTTATCAAAATAAAGACGCATTCTTCTAATAAATGACAATGGTTTAGAAATTTTAAAGAAGTCATTAACATATCTATGATAGAATCATGTATGTTCNTTATTTTTCCCAAGACGCACCGTCGCAATGAAACGAACGTCCCCCTAAGCAAAATCGATGTTACGGACGCATCGGAGCAGTCTGTTTCGTCATCCGGAGTTGTCTGGGCAACCCATCGACGATTGGGACGAAAACGCGCCGTGACCCGAATCACGTCAAAAACTCGGCTCGAATTCGATTAAACAGTACAGCAAAGAGCGCGGCGGTGCCAAATCAACGAGTACAGTCAATCCTAAAGCCGATAGTCCTACAGGAATACTCTCTGAGTTCTTCGGAATAGCCTTACCTGCCAAGCAATAGCGGTCAAGACTATTACATAGAACGTCAAGTCGAGCGAAGTAAAGTTCAGAATTGCTAACAGGGATAGCTTCTTCACTAGTTTTCAAGGAATAGTCGAGAGTTCCTACGACTAGATCCTAGGCTACTAAGGAGAGGAAAACTACACCTCGCCCGAAAGCGATGTCAACATGTATACATGTCAATCATGCAAGTATGCATGCTAATAATGCAAATATACATCTTGATCAAATAGCATATGAATTATGGTTCAAAAATCAAAACATGAATTTCTCTAAATTTTACAAAATACTAATCTAAATGAGAGATAAAATTTACATAGTACGTATGATTTGAAATGAAAAGATAATTTGCATTCACTAAATCAAAACAAAGATACATGAGTTAAAGAAAAGATAGAACCCGATAAGATTTCAACCTTTAATCCCAAGTGACACACACCACTAGTAGTTCCCTCCTCGATTACAAGCATTCTTTTCTTGCTCTCACAATCACTCCCTAAGATCTCTCCAGACTCTAACACATACACTCAAAGTTAGAAAATAGTTAGAGACTAGATAAAATAAACATTGCCCCCACCTTATTCCTTCAAATGTCTCCTATTTAAGCATATGGATCACCAAAACTTTCTTGGAACCGTGCATACTGTCAAAAGACATTTCTAGCCGCCTAGGCTCCTGGCTGGGGCACTGATTTTTTAAGCTCTTGGTATTTGTAATTCAGGAGTCTTCCTCTTCAAGCGCCAAGGCGTCAAGGGGCCTAGGCATTAGTCTGAGCGCCACCTTTCTAAGTATAAGTGCCTCCTTGCCGGCTTCTCTATTTTTCTTGTGAATTCTCGAACTGATTCAGGCACCTAGGTGCCACAGATTGGCACCAGAGCAGTGGGCAAGAGCTTGACATGAATTTGGCTCTTTATGCTCTCATTGATGACTTTCAACTTGTATATTGCATACGAACACATATACCCTCAAAAAATATAAAAATGACACAAAAAACAGAGAAAATATAAAAAATGTCACATTATATTTTCTACACATCAAATTCCCCTAAACTTAAACATTAACTTCCCTCAAGAAATTCAAAACTTAAATTTAGACTTTTTCAAAATTAATGACAAATTATGATTTAAGATTGCATTCTTCCTTAATAATAAAGTAAATAGATGAATTAAAGTGCACCAATATCTTCTTAAGATTGAAACTTTACTAAAATCCTCAATGGCTCACCTTTACATATATTGATACCCTTTTATATGAATATCCCTAAATTACTTATTTTTAGTCAACTAAAATAATATTAATTCTCAAATATATATAAAATTCAATTACTTATAAAACAAATAATATTAATTCTGGTATTATTTTCATAAATACAATATTTGGAGTTTGGATTAAGAAAAGTTTCGATTTTTTTACTTTTAAAGGGGTGATTGGTACTATATTTTGAATGTAAGTTTAAACTCAAATTTCTCCTCTTAAACTCTCGAATTGGTATCTTTACAAACATGAGTCTTTGCTATTTTTCCTCTTTCTTCTAATTTTTATCTTTTGTTTTAATGAGGATTACTATATTTGGTTAAATTTTTCCTTTAAAACTTTAAATCTCAGTTACATCCTAACTCAATTCAAAAAATTATAATTTAAGAGATACTAACTAGAATTAAATTATTTAGATTGATTAGTTACTAAATTTTATAACTTAAATCAATTAATTTTATATGTATTCAATTCACTCCAAGTGTTTAAGAATTCTTATATAATAGAGTAATTAATTGTAGGAGGTCAATTATTTGTGAGTTAATAATAATTTCAATACTTAATAAAGATCATGTTATATTTACTTTTTTTTTACCTATTATTATATGATAATGAATAGTAATTAAATTCGCATTTTTTTATGGAAGTCTAAGATTTAGAGATTCATTCATATTTTAGGCAAAAATTAACAAAAATCCCTCCCCCAAACTTATTTTACACTAATTACATGAAAAATAAAAATGAAAACAAGGAAGAAAGGAAATACATAGCATAGAACATGAACCTAAACATATAACATTGAAGATATGCTATCATGAAACAGATATAACAAGAATAGAAGTAAACGCAGATCTAACTAGCATGTTCATCACAGATCAAGCCCATAACAAGTCATAACATCTGCAGGAAGTAAATATCACATATCCACATAAATATGAGTCTCATCACATAACAACATGAAAAAAAAGAAATCCAAAGTCAGTCAACATAATGCATAGAAATAACAAACATATAGGTCAGACTACCATAACACCAATAAAATAAAAGAAAAATGCAATAGGAAAAACAAAATCAGAATATCTCAAAGAACAGGCATCTCCGCCCTCATCATCATCGTCGTCGTCGTCGTCCTCATCATCCTCCTCCATCTGTTGGGCTCTATTACCAAATAATCTAAAGGGTGGAGCTTCAGGAAGTTGAGTAGTGTTTGGCCCCTAGTGCATCCGGGCATGTCAGATCATCTCTGTCAGAGCTGCATTGGCTTGCACCTGGTAGTTGTGCTAGCGTTGGTGTTAGATAATAATTGAATCATTGGCCCATGTCATGTTGTCACCACTGAATGATAGTGACATCATCACTAAGATTGTATAACCGCTCAGAAATAGAAGTGAATGAAGAAGAAAGTCTCTGTCAGGAGGGAGTGGGTCTAGAAGAACTCTATCTCTCAAAAAAAGTTCTCACATAAACATTTATAGTCTTCTTCATTATGGCTCTATTAGGATTTATTTGCTCCTCCCAAGCTTCATATTTAACCACAATCTGCACACATAAAGCAAAAACCATAGAAGGATATCAAAGGCTTATCGTCATCCCCTCTTTAAAGATATTAAATATGGAGAGGTTGATCATATTTCATATATCAATAGATTTTTTTCTTCTAGATACAATAATTCAGAATAGCTCTATCCTTAGTAATCTCAAAGATATTTGTGGAAGGAAAAAGTTTTGTAAAAATGAAATAATGTGAAGTCGTAAACTTGACAATTAAAGCAATGGACGAAAAGTTAATAAGCTTAATTATCATGAATGTGCCAGCCAATACAGGAATCAGTCAACAAGGTAATGATTTCAATAAAATTAGAATCAAATGGCATGAAATGAGAGTAAATATACTCAGTGATGCCAGAAAGCTCAAAAATTGAATTGATTTTAACTCAACTGAAATCAATATGTTGACCCCTCATAAATGCGTTTCCATCATGTTGTTCCTTCAAATTGGCATAAAATACTCGAACAACAAGAATCACATCAATCTCAATCTCAAAACAAAGTCTCCCTCGCCTTCAATAAATCAACCCTTCTAGCCTACCCTAACATTAAGAAATCTCCTTTTAGAAATGAGTTTCTTTGAAACTAAGAAATCATTGAATTTGTTGGTTGCCTCAATGCTAACAAAAATATTGAAATCAAAAGTTGTACGGTGTTTCTCAACCTTAGCTTTAGGGGTCATGCTAATCAAAAGAGGAAAAAAGAAAGAAGATTCAACGAAAACTAAGAAGAAAGGAAAATAGCAAATAAATGATACATTAAAGCATCAGAATCTCCTAGATCCTCTCTATCCCTCTCCCTCTTCTTTCGGCGTCTAGGTAACAAAAAATAACAAAAAAGATGAAAAGAATCAAAAGGAATTAATATAGGAATGGAAGTGGGGCGCCAGGTTTCCCATGTGTAGNCGGATTCACTCAAGTGTTGCGAGGTAATGTCCCCCCGATCTACTACTCAAGGAATTTGTTATCTGCCCCAATTTTATTTTCAATATTTATTATAGTTGCAGCTTCATTTGTAAACGACTTTCCATCTGTACCACAACTTCTTTTAAAGATAACTTGTTATGCATAAATTGTGAATTAGAAGTAAATTCGGGCTGATAAGTTGGTTCGGTCAAGATTATTTCTCTGATTATTTCAGTTGTCAAAAGAATCTGAATTTTTACTACCCCATGGTTGATTTCCTACGTTTTAATTGTTATTCCAATTGAAATCGGGTTATTCTTCCATTTTGGGTTATATGTATTGGAATAGGAGTTGATTGGATTGTTGTTTATAACATTCAAAGGCTCCAAAAACAGCACTAAACTGCACTAATTGCCCATATGCATTTTATTTGATTACTGGTAATCCTAATTAAAAATTTAAGCATAAATTGTTAAACTTTTTGGATATTGTGATATGAGTATTACAGAAATTAGAACAATCAAATATTTATTTCATCAAAATAAATAACACAACCTGATTACCTAAAGATAAGCACCTACAATTCCAATGGTAGGTGATCTCTTGGAACAACTAGAATTCTAAAGGTAAGCAATCTCTCCTAAACCCTAAACCTAAGACTCAAGAATACAATCACATTCATACCCCAACCCTAAGCATAATAAATCATATTTATACCCCATAGTAATAAGTGATAAAAAACTAAATTGCCCTTATGTGCCAACACAACAATACCCCCATCTCAAAAAAATTGATTGTCATCAATAAGGAAAAAAAGAAAACTGATGTTGGATCAAGTAGTATGGATCCCACATGGCGCCATCATCTAACAATGATTTCCATTTGATTGGAAATTCATAGGAAACCTCATAAGTTCGAAATGTCATTTGATGCACATCCTTTGGCCGCATCCGAACTTGTTGGTACCCTGACTTCAAATCACTCATGTAGAATACTGCAGCCCCAAACAATGCATCCAGCAACTCATCGATCATCGGAATGGGAAATGTGTTAGATAATATTTCTTTATTCATTGTCTGATAATTCACATAGAAACACCAACTCTCGTCCTTCTTGTCACTAGCAATATTGAGCTAGAGGAGTGCACTAAATTGTTTGATCCCGACCTCCAACACATCTCGAATCGATCTATCAATGTCGTTCTATTCTACTTGAGGGTAGTGATATGGGCGCGCACTGATGGGAGAAACCCCCGCTTCAGGATTATTGCTTGCTCTAGTTTGCCCCTAATTCTTTTGCTCGTACCACAACTTTAGATCCATATAAGCCAGTGACACTGCCTTAATGTCGCGTGAATCCTTCTGCTTGTTGTTTCTCGCATCCGCTTTAGACTCTTTCGCTCAATCTAATAGCTCCAAATCCGCCTAAAGCAGTTACACTACTTTGATGTTGTGATTTTGATGCTCGATTTTGCAGCAGGTGGATGCGGTTTTGCATGAAACTTCATGATCTTCATCATTTCTTCAAGAGGTGTGAACCTCCCCTACATGGACGAGAAACGCTCATCTATTTCAAATATGATGGGGCTCATCTCTTTGTCTAACTTCTTTTCCATAACATCTACTTTGTTGGTCACCATTCCACCGAACAATTTTCGATCGTGAAGGCTGAACTTTTTTACCCTGTCAACCTGTAGATGGCTTCGCAACTAGTTCGAATTGCAATGTTAGGTCAAGGATGTCTGCATCCGTACCCGCGATCCCAAAAAATTGGCGATTATTTCGCAAATCGCGACCCTTAGTCGCTCTCTATATGTTATGATCCTTTCACTGCTTTCCTTAGGTCAATCACGATTGTCTTTGTATGTCACTATCCTGCAAGCTTCCCAATCACGGACCCGCAATCCAATGGCAAAAGATAGACAGAATTATAATCTTCTAGTACTTAGTCGCGATCCTGACTATTGTGATGCGGCAATCCGACGTTGCTCTCCAGAATATGTGATCCAGTCAGTAACGGAAGGACGGAGATGAAGGCTTTATATGTTCCGGTCCTGTCATTTTTCATGCTTGTGCGAATCGTTATTGTATCGCGAGCTTTGGTCGTAAAGCCACACATGTGTGAATTGCGACTGTATCGTGAGGTTCGGTCACGCTGTAAGTTGGGATTCTATCGTTCTTTCCCACTAGAGCAAATGGAGACTGCATCCCACGTTTCAGTCAAGAAGGATGTTATAGGACTTGATCCCGATCTGTCATCCTATATGTCGTGATCCCAATGTTAACTTCCAAGAATCTAATGTTTTGATACTAATTTGATATGAGTTTTATAAAAACTAAGGCAATTTTTATTTCATCAAAACAAAACAATACAACCTGAATACATAAAGATAAGCACCTACAATTCGAGAGGTAGGAAATCTCTCCCAACACCTACAATTTAAGAGGTAGGCGACCTCTCTGAAACCCTAAGCATAGTAAGGCATATTTATACCCCATGATAAAAACTAATAATAGACAAAATTGCCCTTAAACGCAGTGTAACATATTGCATCTACCTAAAGTGCCAAAATACGTAAAGCATCTTGTTCATGAATGATGGTTAGTCTTCTATGTTTCACTCTAAAATAATCACTAAAAATTATTGGTAGTCATCTCCTCAATTAATACATAGGCCTCCCCATATGGTTTAGACATAAAAAAGCCTTATGTTGCAGCATCTATAATTGACCTCAAGAATTTCACCTGACTATCATAAAAAGTCTGAATAATTAATCAATTGGTAGAGTACAGTTTTGGCATTTCCTAAGTAAATCCTTGTACCTCTCTCAGGCTTCAAAACTGATTTTACTATTCAATTGGACAAAAGATGTTGTATCATTTCTATACTTGGCCATTTGGAATGTGGAAAGTACTTCAACTAGAATTTAGGCACGAGATCAGTCCAAATAGTGATAGACCATGGTGCTAAATAATTCAACTACATTTTAGCATTATCTCTAAAGAAAAAAAAAAGAAAAAAAAACTAAGTCTAACAAAATCATTTGAGATGTCATTATATCTAAAGGTCGTCAATAAGAAATCTAGCTAAATGTATATTTTGGTTGTTAGTAGTTGAACCTCTAAATTGATTGATTTGGATCATTTGAGTTACGATAGGTTTGTGTTCAAATGTATTGACTTCCACGGTAGAGTTATAATACTCCTGGTGAATTTCTCCTACCAAAGGGTTGACAAAATCCCTAAGCAATCAAATATTTTCTTTTAGTTTGTCATTTCTGCTAAAATTTTTTAAAGTTTTTTGAGTTTTCTTAATTTTTTAGTGATTTTTATATATTTCAAGGTGATACTAGTTCAACGGATTCAAAAATACATATGCAACTTAGGACTAATTAGTGACCCTAAACTAATATTCCACAATAAAAAAATCATAATTCAATTAAAAGAAAACCAAATAAAAACGTATAATGCAAAAAGTAATTTAAACAAAAGTTTATAATATTTTTGTATTTTTGAAAGTTTTAGCAAAAAAAATAACTAAAACACAGCAAAACACAATAATACTATAGATTTTAAACCTAAACTTCAAATTTTCAATTAAAATTCTCCTAAATAGAAGTATTAACACCGTTCTCCGACAACGGTGCCAAAATTTTGATATGTTCTACAGTAACACAGGTGTCAATTACACAATCATACATGTTGATCAAGTAGTATACAGATTATGAGTGCATGCATTGATCCCACAAAGAATGAGTTAATTTTCAAAGATGTGATCTTCTACTTTATTAATAATTGTTTTAGTTTGAATTGTCAATAATTTGTAAAATTTTAAAGGTTTTTAAATCTTTATTTCAAAAAAAACATAAACTACCTTGCAGAGTTTTCTAACAGTTGTAAGATTCTCCCTTGAATTTGTCCAATAAAATCAAAATTCCTCAAAATGACTTTTCTACTATAGTCAAACGAAGCATATTACTTTTTACTTTTTTTCAAGATATAACAAACGTTGGAATATCATGTTATAGTTAGGTTGCCCTAACCCTACAAGAATTTTCAAGCATCCACAATCCCCACTAAATTTATAAGAAAATACTGACAAAGTTCATACTCCACTAAACTCCTGTTTTAACCTAATTGCGCTTATAATCATATTTTGATAGTCTTAAATTACTATTAATTTTAACTAATCAAATGGTCGGTTTGAATATGAATAAGTTTAGAAGGTTAAAACAACAACTTCAAAAATAAAAAGTTCCCTAAATCAAAGCATAAATTTCTCTAAAATTCACATAATACCAATCCAAGGGATAAAGGAAATACATGTACTATGAATGATTTGAAATGAAAATATAACTTCCATTCACTAATTCAAAATAAAGATATAAGAGTAAATTAAAAAAGATAGAACCTAATAAGATTACAATCTTTATTCCCAAATAATGCACATCATCATAGTTTTCTCCTTATTTGATTACAAGCACTTGTTATCACAATCACTCCCTAAAATCTCTTCACACTCAAATGCGTACACTTGAAGTGAAAAGGAAAGTGGGACACTAATATAAATATTATAGGCCCTTATTCCTTCGAATGTCTCATATTTAACCATATAGATCACCAAAATGTTTTCAGAACCGTGCAAACTGTCAAAAAGTGATTTCGGGCGCCTAAGCACTAATCTAAGCATCATCTTTCCAAGCATGAGCGTCCACTTTCTAGCTTCTCTTTTTTTCTTACAAACTATTGAGTTATTCAGGCTCCTAGGAGCCACCTTATGCTCCCCTTGTTGGTTTTAAACATATATACCGCATATGCAAACACATATACCGTAGAAAATATATAATGACAAATAAAAGAGAAAACATAAGAATATCATATCATATTTTCTACACATCATCTTTATTCCGCTCACAACACCACCAAACGATGTATATCATGTTTATGTGGGCAACATTATTCTCGTATGTAGTAGTGTTGATCTTCTCCTTCAACAAGTCACCCATCTTGCTACAAAATTCTCATGTTGAATCCAAATCTGTACTGTGAGTCATGCTCAAGCATCAGAGCGATAAAATCTAGAGAGAGAAGTAGAAAGAGATAGAGAACTGAAAAGAAATAAAATAAAACGCATAGACTTGCCCTGTAGAGAAGAATTGGGGTCTCCCCGGGCTTTTTGACTCATTTTACAAAGAATATAGGGATTAAAAGAGAAACAGAGATAGATCTCCTTACAGAAGATGAGTTTAGAAAAAATAGTAAAAAGCTCCCCTCCCTACTTTTTTCTTCTTTTTTCATACATGATATAATTCTCCTATTTATAAAAAGGAATTATTAGGTGTGGGTAATGTATGCATGCGAACTTCAGTACAACATGGTTGTATTTGTTGTATTTTTGAGTTGTCTGAAAAATACAACCAATACAACCACATTGTACTGAAGTCCACATACATGCGGATTTCGCACCTAATACCTTTTAATTTATAGGAGATAGAGAGACGAAATCAAAAATTATATGTTTGTTCCTGCTTTAATGGGGGAGTTATAGGTTATTATTATATTTTTATGGTATCTCTTTTAATGAGGAAGTTGCAAATCTTTATAGTACATTTTAATGGTCCTCGCTTTAATAAGAGAATTACAGATCTTTAAGAAGTTTATTTATTGTTTCCGCTTTAATAGGAAAGTTACAGGTTTTTATGATGTTTTTTTATACTCATAACTAAATTTTGGTACTTTTTCATCATCTATTTTTATATGAACCAGTAAATTGTCTCGAAATTCATGCAGACCAACTCCAGTTGGATGATATCATGACCAGTAGGGGTGTCAATTCGGGCCAGCGAGTCGGGTTTGGATGCAACTCGAAAATAACATAACCGGAATAGGGTCAACCTGAACTCGACCCGAATAATAAACGGGTCAAAAACTAAGACCCAGACTCGAGCATGACCTGCTAGCCCAAACCCGACCAAAAATTTTGTGCTTATCAGGTCATGTTTGGATTTTCGGATTCAATCTCAACCCGATCTGAAAAACAAATGAGTCAATTTCTCTGACCCGAACCTAACTCGAAAAATAGTCGGATCAAACCTAACTCGAATTTTTTCATGTCGACTTTGAGTCTTGTTGGAGTGTCGGGTCAATTTTTGACACCCCTAATGACCGGCAATTTCCTAAGAGTCGGGTCACCAGTCAACACAGGCAATCAAATCAACGATAGCAAATACCTTAAAACAGCGCCAACAAAAGAGTCGATTCGGAAAAAATGCTTATGAGTCAATGAGATAACGCAAAAGAAGCCAAAACAGAGCACAAAGAACGCCCAAACAGGAAGTATCATCAATAATTCATGTAATTTTATTTTTTTACTTTAAACTTTCTATAATTTTTATTGCAATTGTCGCTATCAAAGAGTAAGAAGATCGAAAAACATAATATGTATGCTTACAAACAATCAGCACGAATCTCAAAATAAACTAATAGTCTAGATAAAAAGATAAAAGACAAAAAGGTGTCAAAAATTGATTATGAAAAAAAATGCACCATAAATGTTTGTAACCCCCTCTATTAAAGTGGAGATCATAAAAAGTCATCATAAACATGTGTAACTCTCATATTAAAATGAGGATCATAAAAAGACACCATAAACGCCTGTAACTCCCCTATTAAAACAGAGACCATAAAAAGATAATAATAACATATAAATCTCTCATTAAAGCAGGGGCAAACATATAATTTTAGGCTTTGTCTCTATCTCCTATAAAAAAGGGAATCATACCATATATGCAAACAAAAAAGAAGGGAGGGGGGCTTTTGGCTCTTTTATCAAGACTCATCTTTTTTAAGGGGACTGCACTCTTTTTCTCTTGTAATCCTTATATTCTATATATAATGGGTCAAAGAGCCCAGGGATACCCTAATTCGACCCTACGTAAGTTTATGCATGTTATTTTATTTTTTTTCCCTTCTCTATCCCTTTCTATTTTTCCCTCATCATTCATATTGCTCTGATCCTTGGACATGCCTCATAGGACAAATTTGAATTTAATATCATAAAAAATGCGGAAAGCGTGAAGCATGCTAACAACAAGAAGGGAAGTGACACAAATGCAGAGAAATATAACTCAAAGACGCTCCTAATAGGAAACTTGTTAAGGAGTTCATGCAACAACAAATTTGGAGCAAGAAATGTCGTTTGCGTTATCTTCCTAGAGGCTTTGGCTAAGAAGCGAGTACTGTAAAAAGGTTGATCAACTCCCAACAGTTGAAACAAGACGACCGACTGTATCTGCTTACTGTTCCATCAATTATGAATAGTTGATATCTCATCCAGCAAATAAAAGGAATGATTTTGCACAGCTTATTTTGTGTTGACACAAATTTCTATAACAATATATTAGGTTCAACTGACACTAGAGGCACTCGGTTCCGAGTGATCGAACAAGAGTATAACAACAAAAGACTCCTTCAAAGCGAGCAAATAAAAGGCTCCTCTCAAGGTCGAGCAAACAAAAGACTCTTCTTTGGGGCAAGCAAACAAAAGACTCCCCTGCAGGACGATAAAAAAAAAGCTCACCTGTATAACAAAAAAACAAAAAACTTCACTTCAGAACAACCAAATAAAAAGATACCCTCCGGGGCGAGCAAAAAAAAAAAGACTCACCTCCGAAGGCAACTAAATGAAAAACTCCAAAATGAGCTAGCAGCCAACGTCCTGACCTAGCAAATGGGATGGGCAAAGACTAATACTCGAGCTAGATGATATCACGATCGATAATTTCCCTAGAAGATTAATTGTCAGTCGAAACAGACAACCAAATCAACGTAAGTGAATACCTCAACACAATACTAGCCAAAGAGTTTACTAGAAAAAAAAATACTTTGAAAGTCGGTGATATAGCGCAAAAAATGTTAGAATGAACCACAACGAACGCTTAAACAAAGAGTATAATCAGTGATTCATGTAATCATATTTTTTGCTTTATAAATTTTCTTGTCATTATTGTATTTATCTCTATCAAAGAGAAAGTAACTCGAGGAAATTTAATATGTAAACCCAAAAATGATTTGTAGAAATCTAAAGACAATCCAACAGTCCAGATAAAAAAGATAGATGATAAAAATGTGTCAAAATCAGTTATCAGTATAAAAATACATCATAAAGACTTGTAACTCTCCTATTAAAATGGTGATCATAAAAAGATAGCATAAAACCCTGTAACATTTATATTAAAGTCAGAGCCATAAAAGGACACCATAAAAGTTTGTAACTCCTTTATTAAAATGAGGACAATGAAAAGATAATAATAACATGTAACTCTCCTTCTAAAGTAGAGGTAAGCATATAATTTTATATTTGGTCCTTCTATCTCCTAAAAATAAGATAATCATATCATGTATGAAAATAAAATACAAAGAAAAGAGGGGGGATTTTGGCTCTTTTCTCTAGACTCATATTCTGTAAAATCTCTCTCCTCTTGTCATCCATATATTCCATATATGAAATGGCGGAAAGTCTGAGGATACAGCAGTTCGCCCCTACGGGACAAGTTTGTGTTATTTTATTTCTCTTCTTTTTTCTCTTTTTTTCTCCCTTAAGATCTCTACCGCTCTGATATTTTAGCTTGCATCACAGGACAAATTTAAATTCAACATCATTAGTATGTTGTAACTATTAGAATGTTAAATACAAATTTGTCATGTGAGACATGCTCAAGGATCAGGGCGCTAGAAATTTTGAGGAAGAAGCAAAACAAGACAAACAAAGGAAAAGATCTCAAATAGCATCCATAAACTTGCCCCTATCCCCGAGCTCTTTGACCGGTTGTATATATAAAATATAAGGATTACAAGAAGAGAATGGAAGAGAGATCTTTTTACAGAAGATTAGTCTAACGAAAGGAGTCAAAAGTCCCCTCCCACCTCTTTTTCATACCTAATATAATTCGCTTATTCATAGGAGGTAGAGGAAACAACTCTAAAATTGCATGTTATTCCTGCTTTATGAGTGAGTCACATGTAATTATTATCTTCTTAAGGTCCTGCTTTAATAGGGGAGTTATTGGTATTTATGTTGTCTTTTATGGTCTTCGCTTTAATAGGAAGTTATATGTCATTATGATATATTTTTATGGTCCTCGTTTTAATAGGAAAGTTACAGGTCTTTATGGTGTTTTTTTTTATATTTATAACTGATTTTGGCACTTTTTCGTCGTCTATCTTTTTATCATCGTTAGATTGTCTCAAGATTCGTGCATATCATTTTTTTGTACATATTAATATCATCAATTTTTTTGTTCCTTAATAGCGATAATTGTAATGAAGACAAAAAATTTTTAAAGCAAAATAAAATTACATGAATAATTGATGATATTCGCTGTTTAGGCGCTCTCTATACTTCGTTCTGAAATCTTTTGCACTATCTCGTTGGCTCCGATGAATTTTTCTTTGAATCATCACTTTAGCCGGTGTTGTGTTGAGGCATTCATTTATGTTGATTTGGTTGTCTGTGCTGACCAACCTGACACTTGAAAAAAATCGTCGATCGTGCTATCATTCTGCTCGAGTTTTAATTTTCGCCAATCTCATTTACTAAATTGGACTGTCGATTACTCGCTCATCCCAAAGTTTTTCATTTGCTCGACCTTTGAGGGGAGTATTTTGTTTGTTCGCCCCATTTTTTTTCATTTGCTTGCCCTAGGAGAGAAGTTTTTTATTTAGGGCCCGTTTGGGACAGCATAGCAGTGCGGCGACGTTTTGAAAAATGTCGTCTAAGCGTTTGTTTCTCAGTTTGGGGGCGTGTTAATGGAAATGTCGTTTCTTATTTTACATTACACGTGGATCGCGGGTCTATCCCCGCGATCCGCATTCGGCCTCCTAGGTTTTACCTCGTTGCCCTCGTGAATCAGTTCCGCATCGGAGGCTTTCCTCTTATATTGGAAGGCTTTCCTAAGGGACTTTCCTCTTGGAATCGAAGGCTTTTCTCCTGCATCTCGCTTCCTCGCACGAATTCGTTCGGCAAGTAAAGATCTATTTTCTTTCCCCCTTCCCAACTCAACAAGAAAGCTCTAGCTAATCCATCTGTTGAAATTTTCGGTGAATGTGGAGGTCTTTAGTGGCTAAAAGCCTAGATCTAGTTGTTGGTGTTTAGTTGCTCAAATGTTATATACAGTTATCATCTATATATATATATATATATATATATATATA